>SRQA01000469.1:0-22182 GCA_018360365.1 Claviceps citrina | reverse complement strand
ACTTTATAAATCTATAAGTCCCTTAGGAATATAATTAAAGAATTCTTTAAGAGGAAGCTAGTGTATAATAATAAGATTAAGAAATAAGGGGGAAGAAGGTTTAGAGGAATTAAAAGTAAGAAAGTAATAATATTATAGGTATTATAAAGGATATATATAGATTAGAAGTATTAAAAATTTTTAGGATTATTTTATAATATTTAAATTAGGCAATATAAAGGGAACCTTCTATAACTAAGATAGTTATAAGTAAAGAGAGTTACCTTATTAGGACTAGAAAGCTATAAGATTACCTTAGGCTAATAGGATTTATTTATATAAGCAAGCCTCTGTTAGATTTGCGTTATATAATAAGGTTATTTACTACGTATAATTGCTAGACTTATAGCAAGGTATAACTACTAGACTTATAATAAGGACTAGAGGTATGTAATACTTATAATTATATAGGCATAGACCTTTAATTAGATTAGATAGAAGGGGGCAAGAATTAAGACTATTACCTATTGCTACATACCTTCGAATAAGCCGTGACTTCCTTGATCTCTCACTCTAATATCCCTAACCTATTCATAATAGTAGCAGTAGCAATAAAGAGGACTTATGCTTTGTAGACGCCTTCTATATAGATATCCCTGCCTTACCTGTAAAGCTAAAAGCTAAGACCTCCTTAGGGCTTATAAACAGCTAGGTAATTAAGGCAGTCTCCCGCCCTTATTAGCTAGAAGTTACTAGTAAAAAGAAGAGTACTATATACCTTAAGATTCTCCTTTGCTTTAATAACTAAGGGAAAGACTATAAAGTATATATAAATACTAGCACTTTATTTATGCTTATAGACAAGGAATAGCTCTAGCAACATAGCCGTAACGTAAAATAAGAGAAACAGACGTCTAAACTAGTAAATAGTGTAAAATCCTTGTTTTTTATTACTAAGACTATAACTTTTAATTTTTATATTAAAGGCAAAGCTAAAGGTAAGGCAGTTTCTAGCTACTTTACAATAAAGGCTAATATAATAAAAAAGCTTGCCCTAAAACTACTAATTAGTATAAAGTTTATATATAACTATAGCATTAAGATTAATTTTATAAATCTAAAGGTAGTTTTCCGCTCTATTTATAATATAACTATATAAGCAAGGATCTTTTATCCTACCTATAAGGTTCTAATAAGAAAGGTAATATTTGTATATAGTATTACTATTGCGCTAGGCTACATGTAACTTCTATAAGTTTACTAAAAGGACCTTAAAGATTAGGGGATAAGTGTCTACTACTTTTACTTAAGAAACTACTATATTTATAATAGTCTCCTTAAAGATAAATAGTTAAAATTTATAATTATTACTAACTATATAGACTAGCTAATTTACATTAAAAGATACTAGCAACTAGGTTAGCTAAAAGGCATAGACTTTATAGACTCTAACTATATAATTAAGAATATTTATAACCTTATAGCCTTCTGTAGGAAGGATATAGTTCTTAATAAGGAGCATGCTAAAGCACTAAAACTAGAAAATATCTTCTTTATTATTAAAGTTAATAACCTAAAGGAGGGTCCTAATAACCTTAATTTAAAAATAGTTAACAAAGATATCCTATCCTATAGCATCTCCTATCTAGATAATATCCTATTTATTACGAATAAATTTAGTGTAAAAATCACTAATATTAACCCTATTACTATAGCTAAGCTTATAAAACTTACTAATAAATATAATATATACTATAACTAAGGCATTATACCTATGCTAAAGGAAGACTACATACATATTAATTTTATTAATAACTAGTAGAACTAGATTAAGCCCTCCTAGGTCTATAACCTTAGCTATAAGGATTTTAAGAAGTTTAGTAAAATCTTTAATAAAAAACATAAGGCTAGTAAGGTATCTTACCTTAGGGGAGAAGAGAAGGCTTTATACCCTTATCCTAGCTTTATTATTTAGTATAATACTAGGAAAGAGATTAAAGGTTATATAGTAATTAATATAAGGCTAGTAAATAGTATTACTATTCCTAATATATATCCCCTGCCTAACTAAGGTAATATTATAAGGAATGCCTATAAAAAGGCTTAGATTTCCCTCCTTAATGCCTTTAGATTCTTTAACTAGCTCCTAGTTTAGAAGAAATACTAGAATAAAATAGCTATTCTCTTTAAGCATAGGATTAAGATATTTTATATTATAATATAAGGATATAAGAATTCTCCTACGTATATATAACGCTTTATAAATAGGTTATTCTATAAGCATTATGCCTTTATTTGCGTGTATATTAATAATATTACTATTTTCTCTAACACTTTAAAAAAGTACCTAAAGTACCTTAAGATTATATTTAAGATCCTTAAGGATAGCTACTTATATATTACTATAAAGAAATCCTTTATTAGGTATTCCTTTATTTAGTTACTAGAATTTATTATAAACATAGATAGTATTACTAATATAAGCAACTATATTAAGGCCTTTAAGAATCTCTAGATACTAACTATACTTATAACCTTAGAAACCTTTATTAAAATAGCTAGTTTCCTTAAAGTAAGCATCCTATAGTTTAATATTTATATATAGCCCCTCTAGGATAAGAAGTCTACTATTCTTCGTAAGCTTTATAAGAAGAATAAGCTTCTAGTTAGTGCTTTAAAGCAGGCGTGGAAATACATAGCTTAGAAAGTAACCTTTACGCTAATTAAGCAGGAGATAGTATCTTTTAAAGCTATTTAAGGGCTCCTATATACTAAGATCCTTTTATAGTACTATAACCCTAACTAACCTTTATTCTTTAAGGTTAATATATATAAAGAGGGATTTAGCTTATATGCCTTCTAACTTACTATTAACTAGGATAGCATAAGCATTCTAAGTAAGGATATTAATAGTAATAAGCTTTGTCTAATTATTTTCCTTTCTAGGCTAACTTTAGCAGTAGAAAGGTAATATAATTTAATAAAAGTAAAGGTTGCTATAATTACCTAGGGAATATATAAGCTACGGAAGATAGCTTAGTTAAACTTATAACTAGTAAACATTATTATAGATTACTTACTAGTAAAGGGGATTATTATATATATGTCACTTACTATAATAGACCTTAATAAAGCTAACCTTAAGCTAGCAAAGGTTACGAATTATTTATTATAATTTAAGCTTTGCGTAATTCATATTCCTAGGGTTCTAAATATAGTTCCTAACGCCCTCTTAAGGCTACCTATTAATATTAGCTACTAAGAGGCTGTAGACTATAGTTAATTTAATAAGCTTAATACTTATGCTTACTTTAAGGAGAAGCACGCTACTACTATAATTATAAATAATAAAATAAGACACTTAATTATAGTAGGGTATGTAAATAACGCAAAATTTAGCTAGATTATTAACTTTATTTAGTTATACTAAGAATATTAGCAAAAGGCTAATAGAAATTAGCCTAAAATCCCCCTTTATAAGTAGGATCTTAAGGATAATAAACTGCTTTATTTTTACTTACTAGGAGGCACCCGCTAACTTTACATCCCTTAGTGTTGATTCGTACACAGGCGAATCAATAACAAAGGTACAAGAAAATAACAAGTAATGCGCGCGCAAAAGGAAGTACTAGGATTCTAGTTAACGTTGTTAATATTACTATCTAGCTGGCTAAGTGGGAGGCCTTTTGGTGGTTTTCGTGATGCGCAAAGTTGTGGGTCACGTGACCGGCGCACTAGCCACCTATCCGAGGCGAGCTCGGATGCGGCCAATTAGGATGCGCTAGGTCTACGTTGACCCGACCCGTTGCGTTAATATTAACACTAGCACTCTTCTCTTTTTATGCCGGAAATCAACGTAACGCAAAGAGCCTCTAATCCCTCCCTGCTAAATGTATTAAACACTTAGCTAATTAAATCTAATCCCTTAATTAGATCCTTACACAAAGTGATAAAGGAAATAGCAATAGTTGTCGCAATATAACAGGTACTAATTAGTACAACCCTAATATCCCCAAAACACACACAACACACTGCGGTCGCAGCCAAAGAAATAAATGTGGAAGTTATTATAATTACACATATTACAACGCTGCTGCTTAAGATCTATGACTCTTAACAGGGCAGTTGCTATTACGAAGATTAAAGTATGTGTGCTTCTTGTAATAACTCTTGTGATAACCCTTCTGTTAGGTCTTATGCCGCTCTTTTTACCTAACCTTCTATCCTAATTGTAATCTTGTTTGTATTAATAAGGGTCTTGAGCGCTTAGTTTAGTAAAGTCTTTATTATTACATTAGCTAGGTTATCTTTGCTATTAATCTAATAGATTTCAAAGATTTCTCTGCGTTTATATAATTGCTAAAGAGCTATGATATTGATTATTAATCGCTTCTCTTTAGTGGTACTAAGCTTGATAAGGCATTTGTATAGTGAATTTAAATTTATACATAGGATTATTAGAATTTCAGGCAGATTAAGCTAGTCCGTGATTATCTTAACGGTTGTGCTAATTGCGTAGGCTATATTAGCACCTTAAACCATGCCGTACAATTTAGAAGCGAGGGCGCTGCGTGTAACACGTTTGCACTTTGTTAAGCTGTATGTGATAATATTGCCTTTTATTGTGAATTAAGCCTTGCCGAAGTCCTTGTTTCTAATTGTGATAAGGTATCTAATCTAAGAGCTAAAGTCTTTGTTATTTGCAAAGGATCTGTTAATAAAGACAAAGAGATTCGCTCTTTTGAGGTTAATTAGAATATAACACAGCCCTTAATCCGGGTAATCTATCTACTACTAAAGCCTTTTGTTAAGGAATTTAATATCCTTGTCTGTGAGATCTTGCCTTTATGCTGCAGAAGAGAGGTTAAAGGCGGCTTTAGGTTAACAGATTATAGCAATGTACGCTCTACGAGCTCTTTGTTAATAATATTCCTCCTAGCGCTTCTCCGGATCTTTATTAACAAGTTAAAGCTTACTAATCTGCCCTTTTTAGCAGAGTAAAACGGAGGAATTAGCGTTAAGGGTAAGCTTGCAACCATTAAAGATTAGAGGGTGGTTTATTGTGAGCTTCTCCTTTGGCTTAGCAAGAAATTTGGTAGCTTATAGTTCGTTTTCTTCTCGATTAGAAAATGGTTAATCGGCTAAGATGAGGGTATTATTAGTCTGCATGCCTACAATGCTAAATTCATCTGCGGAGCTGCTAATAAGGAGGCAAGGGTTGTACGTAGAAGGCATTATAAATAACTTCTTGTAATAATACTTCTAGTACGTTGCTTACTAGTGTGTGCCGGCCTTAGGGATTCTGTAGAGAGGCTTAATAATCACTATAATTATGCCGGGAGGATGCTAATCTCTAACTTCTTTAGGCAATTAGCATAGGATCTTGCGGTTAAGGCTTGTGACAGATTAAACGTAGGCTTGTGTAATATCTCTTAGCTTGATAGAGATATCCCTTTTCACGAGTAAAGGAGCCAAAGTCACAATCAACCGTTGACTTGCCCGTTAAATTATAGGAGCCTAGGTTAAGATTATCTGCTTGCTAGCATTATTATGAGCTTGCACTATAAGTCGTGATTTTTCGTACAGTGCTAGGGTGCCTTTGCCTTTGATTTTATCCACAAAACGGCTGTTAAAGATGCGTTACGTGCTGTGTTTTTTAGCGTTATAGATCTTAAGTCAGAAGACTTCTTGCTAGAGCAGAGCGTTAAGTTCCTTCTGCTAGGATACCTTAAAAGGTGCTCCCGTGGTCTTTATAATGCCTTGCTAGCGGAGTTAATAGGCAAGGGCAAGATCTCCTTCTTCTTTTACAGTAAGAAACGCTTTAGCAAGCAGAGTGCCTTAAAGCATTAATTTCTCAAAGTCTTAGTTAATTAGAGGGGTCTTTCGCAGTCTGCCTCTGCCTCGCTTAATAGGCTACCTTTTAACAGTGCTCTCATTAGGAAAGTTAAAGGTAACTCTCTTTATTAGTTTACGCAGTTAGTTATTATGATCCTCTTCATCCTTATTAGTGGGTGGAGGAGGAAGGGTCTTTTTGTTAGCTATAATCTCTGGATTGCCTAAATCACGCAGGAATAGCTTTATAATAATAGATCTAAATTTCGTTAGTCCTAAAGGCATTTCCACTATGCAGGTTATGCCTTCTATGGCTAAGAGTTTGTAAGGACCTTACTAACCACCTTTCTCGCGCTAGACCTATACCTTAGATTATAGCGGGACCTAGTGGGTTAGGAGAGTGTTAGGCCTATTGCGGCAGGCAAGGGCATTACTAATCTAGCGCTTTGCGAGTAATCTGCGGGCTTTAAAGGTAGCTTTACGGATTACTTTAGCACGTTAAATAACAAAAAATGCTAGTAGTAAATCCTGTAATAGTCGCGGATATGCCCTAAATATAAGGAGTGTTAGAACAAGGCCGTTTAGGCTAGCAGAGTTATTAACAGCTTTCATAGCTATTTAAAGAAGGTGGTCTTGCTATACATGGTCTCCGAGTTCGCTTTTGATAATGCTATACGCACGTTAGAGGGGAGCGTGATATCTTTTAACCTTTCTAACGCTATTGTGAGCTTCCACAAGGACCTCGTTAACTTCAATTGCTAACCCTCGGGCGTATTAACGGAATTTAACTAACGCGAAGTTCTTTCTAGCATTGTGAATAATCCATTTAGGCGGTCTAAGATAACTATTAATCTAACAAGCTCTGATAGTGTCCTAAATGTCTCTAGCAGTCTGCTTCCTTAGTTTAAGAAAATAAGCAGCTTAGAAAGCTATAGCGGAATCCATAATGTAGAGGACTGGCTTGCTGTTAATTTAGAGGATATTAATAATAATCTTGTAATTAAACTTATAGTTATCTTTTAAAGTAAACTTAAATTAGCCGGGGCTCTTGCTGTGAAGTTAACACTGCTCGCAGAAACTAGTGATCTTTTGCAGGATCTTTAGGTTAAATTCCTTACTAGCTTTGTAGAGAACCTTTCGCAGTCTTCTGATTAAAGGGTAACCAAAACGTCAATAAAGCTGCCGAAGTTGCGTTTCTGTGAGGAAGAAGGCAACCGCTATAGTTAGCTTAAGATCCTACTATAGATAACCCTATTAATAGGTTATAGGGATCTCTTTTGTGCCTTGAATTAGTAGGTTCCTTAGGTTGTTAAGCTTCACATTCATGCGGTCTATATTAGTAATTAAGAATAAGAAGGGTGTTGCTATTAGCAGCACGTGGAATTTAATCTCTCCAAGTACTGTAGGAACCTTTAAAGAACCTAGTAACAATGCTTTTCCGGCGCTAAAGGTAACATCGTGTTAACTCGCGGATTAGTTGATTTATAGCGAGGGAAATAAGCGTAAAAGGGCTTAGGCTTAAGCAATGCTAACTATAGAGACTCCCGTAGCGCTAGTGTTAGGAAGGATGCCTCTAAAGGTCTCTTCTAAATAGCGTGCTTTAGCAAGGAAAACGTTATTAGACTAAGGCTCTTTATAGGGATTGCTGCGGTAAAGGGCATGTTTAAATAACTAGTCTTAAAGTATCTTAAGCACCTTGCTGCTATTAGGGATCTCCGTTAAGAGTGTTAACCTTTACAATGCTATAGTAAGGAATTACAAAGGACCCACAGGAGGATTAGAGTGGTTATCCTTTTCGGTCTTTTTTAATAAAGCTATTATTGCCTTAGTCTCGAGGATTAATTGCTTAAGGTTATTAGGATTACTACTGTTGTTATCTTCGCCCTTAACATAAGCAAGGAATTGCTACCACTTCTGCTCCATTAGCCTGCTGCGATGGAATTTGGATTAATTCCAACGCCTTCGTGACGCCTCACATTCTTCGGCGGAGTGCTTTATAAACTAGCACCCTTGCTTCTTGTAGATAAAGCAGCGGCCCTTATAACAAATAAAGGGCCCGCGTTATTGCCGTTAGAAGTCACAATTCTTCCCGTAGTGGCGATCGGTGTAAAACGCGGCATCTAAGTTAACTTCAGCCTCTTTTTAATAGAACACACCGCGCTTAGTAGCGTTTCTTTTGGCTTACTTTACTCTAATACTTTTCCAGAGCTTTAATGTCAGGTCCTTGTATATAAAGGGGCTATTGTAGGCTATAAGGCTGCATTTAGGGATATTATTAACAGCGGCAAGAAGCGTGTTTTGCATGTTAATCTCGTCGTTCACATGGCCTCTAGTCCTATAATAGAGAGAAATAATCTTATTAGAGAGGAGGTTAAGGGCCTTAAGCATGCTTTTTTTAGGGTTTTCTCTTATCACCTTACGTAGCGTGATTGTGCAGAGGTTGTTGTGATAAAGCTAAGTGGTGTTAACAGTTTTAAAGCAGTCTTTAACGGATTTAACTATTTAGGTAAAAGTTATGCCTTTGCTAAGGAGAAAGTCCTTATAATATATTAAAGCTTTTCCTTTAAGCATTATAGGAAATGCCTTGTAGAAAAGGGACTCTGGGAGGTTAATTTGCTTACAAAGGGCTTAGAAGGTCTTTAGCTTGTTGTTAAAGAAATTATACATCTCTCCACTATACTTTTCCTTGTTAGAGTAAATCTTATAAAGGTCTACAATCTTCTGTAATGCCGTTGCTAGATCTAATTCCGTTAGGGAGTAAAGTAGAGGATAAAAACGCTTATAAGATCTCTGATAATTAAGGTTGTTATTAGGTGCAGCGGTACGTTGCTACTATCCTTATTAAGGAACGTTTCCCTTAGGCCTTTGTTGTGGTAGCAAATCCCGCATCTAAGCTGCTTTAATGCCTGGGTCTAGAACTAACCCTTAGGGCTGTTATTAAGTAGGCTTGTAAGATCTCCTATTAAAGTTAGGAAGGCCTAGGGGAGCTAACCAGATAGTTAGTGCTAAATTTGGGGCCTGCCCTAGGTCTTAGAAGTTCCTATAGGTCCTCCTATTAAAGTCAGGAAGGCCCGGGGGAGCTAACTATTGCGTCAGCTCTCGCCCTAAGCCTTAGGGAGGCCCGTAAGAAGCCGCTCCTATGGCATGTAAATGTCTCCGCTAGTCCGCTGTGTTAACCATAGTAGGAGGTTAGTCTAGTCTGTAAAAGCTCCTGGCAGGGCTAGGAGGAGCAAGGGAAATATCGCTTAGTCCCTACTAAGGATTAAGTTAACTCCCCTAGTAGTAGTAATCTTCTAGATTCTATAAGAGCTTGCGGTTGCCCGTAGGGTTATAACCTATTGTAGGATTTAATACCGCTAGCTAGCATTATAGGGATTCAGGGAGCCTAATCTCACAGGGTGTTTAGGGGGGTCCTCCATAACCCTGCTAATTCCTAGGTTATGCCACGGGGAAGGTGGTTAAAGCAAACAGAGGAAGAGAGGAATTCCTTGTAAGGTAAAGATATAGATAATTCTTTAGTGCTGCTCTTTGCTACATCTAGGAAGGTAATTCCTAAAGCTATTAATATAGGGTGCTATAGTAAGAGGGAGGATAGTTACTATACCTGCTCGCTAGTGAACGTAATCTTAATTATAAGGGATGTAATAACTCTCTATCAGGATCCCTTAGTCTAGTCTCAGCTTATATTGCCATCACAAGCTTGCTAGCAATAGATAATCAGTCTGACAGGAAGTAAATATTGCGTTTTTGTAGGAAGTCACAAAAAACGCGAATAACTTCAGTATTCCCGTGTTTAAAGGCGTCTTTAGTCCAGTCTATAAATTAGTCTCTAAGCTTCTGCCAAAGGAGCTCACCAGAGAGGTCTTTAGTCTTAGCTTCTATAATAAAGAAAGCGATTTAGCCACATATTTTAGCACTTATAGCCTTGCTAAGATTAAAATCTAATGGGTTAAGCTTATGCCAGTCTGCTGTAATTACTCTTCTGTGTGTTAATAGGATCCGAGGGAGCTCTAGGATCTTATTGTCAAGATTAATAGATTAGGGGCTTTGTTTACCCATGGATATGTGTTGTATTTAGTGGTGAAGAGAATAGGTGAAAGGGTGGAAATCCGTGGCAGTCGTTGGTCTAGACTAATGGATTTAATTGAATCAAGGGCTTGATGAATCTCGTGATAGACAAGAGATGCAATGATTCCTCTAACAGGCGTTTGAGGCTAGAAAGAGGAAAAGATCATACCTGTTAAAGCAAGCGGCACGGTGCTACGGCAAGCTTCCTTTCTTAGCACGAAACAGCTCTGCGAATAGACCCTAAAGAGCTTCCCTAAAGGGGATAGATTAAATCTATTTGTGATCGCGAAATTATCTCTTCTATGTTGCTTCCTTCGTTCGGTAGGATCGACTCCACTAATTTTATAAAAAATCAGCTACCATAAGCGGAAACTAGCGTTCTGCAGGATACGTAAATCTAGCTAATCTGTGGTGTAATCACCACTAATTAGTGTTGATTCGTACACAGGCAAATTAATAACAAAGGTACAAGAAAATAACAAGCAATACGCGCGCAAAAGGAAGTACTAGGATTCTGGTTAACGTTGTTAATATTACTATCTAGCTGGCTGAGTGGGAGGCCTTTTGGTGGTTTTCGTGATGCGCAAAGTTGTGGGTCACGTGACCAGCGCACTGGCCACCCATCCGAGGCGAGCTCGGATGCGGCCAATCAGGATGCGCCGGGTCCACGTTGACCCGACCCGTTGCGTTGATATCAACACTTAGAGCTACGTAAAAATAATACTCTAATTAATATATAATAAATACTACTATTTTAGTGTAGGAAGGATAGTAAAGGAACTATTTATAGTCTATTTCCTACAAATAAGTAGCTAAATCTAGGCCTATGTTATATATTATAATATATGCTATAAGAATATAGTCCTTTACTCTAAAGCCCTAGGGGAATTATAATTATTATAAATAAAGCTAGTTCCTTTCTATACTATTTCCCTAGATTTTATTATAGATATACTAGAGGTTAGCTCTACTAATGTAATATAGTAGGTTAATAGATTTAATACTTATAATACCCTCTGCCTAGTTAATTGCCTCTTTAGTAAGAAGATAATCCTTATCCCTTGAAATAAGGCATACTTTGCTAATAACTAGGCAGGACTTCTTCTTAAAGCGCTATACATAGCTAACTAGGAACTGCCTAGAGAAATTATTAGTAATTATAATCTAAAGTTTATGTTAGAGATTTAGACTATACTTTTCTATAAGCTTAGAGTTAAATTCCTTATATCTACTATATATTACCCTTAGATAAATAAAGTAGCTAAATAGAAGAACTAGATAGTTATTATTACTATATAATACTATATAGCTATAAACCTAGATATTCTATAGATTTTAGTAATACTTATATTATAATATTATCTTAATAATACTATAGCTGCCTTTATTAACTGCTTGCTAAATAAGCTAGTACTTAGCTATAAGCTACTTACTATTATAAACCTCCTTACTAATCTAAATAAAATTATTACTAACCTAGAGAATATTAATATTACTATCCTCTACAGGCTATATTAAAGAGAGGCTAAGCTTACTATTACTATAGCCGCGGCCTTTATAAAGATTAAATATAACTCCTAATATAAACTAGTAGATATTAATATAGGGAATATAGTATACCTTAGACTTTACTCTAGTTATAAACTCCTAGGGAAGCTAAAGAAAAAGTAGTCTTCTTAGTAAGCTAGACTATATAAGGTCCTTAAAAAGGTATCTCCCCTCTTATACTAGTTAAAATTCCTACCTAATTTAAGGGTTTACTTTATAGTTTTAGCTACTTATTTCTAGAAGCTATATTAAGGGGCAAACTCTTTTAAAAGGGATAAACCCCTGCCTTCTCTAGTTAATCTTACTAAATCTAGCAAGGCAGACTATTAGGAGATTAAGAGGATTATAAGTTACTATATCCGCTTCTTCTACACAAGAAACTAGTAGCCTTATGTTAATTTCCTAGTTTGTTAGAAAGAATACACTATAAAGAATAATTAGTGAATTCTAGAGTCTAAAATACGCGTTAATGCTAATAAAATAGTTAATAAATACCTTGCAAAACACGCTATTAATTAGAATAAGGAGTATTATAAGAGGAATCTTATAAAACCCCCTAACTAATTAACTAAAGTAGCAAGCTAGTTATGCCTTACACTATAAAGGCATATATAGGAAGCTCTTACTAGCAGAAAATCGCAATATCTATGCCATTTCCTACACCCCTATAATAACTTACTTTTAATTTACTTTTCTTCCTAACTAGCTAAGGCAAATATTATAACCTTCCCCCCTCCCTAGCCCTTTATTTTTTCCTTTTCCTTTAAACCCTTTATTACATGCCTTTATTAATAGCTTTATTTTTCCCTTTAATAAGAGTATAATTTATATTTATAGCCCTCCTGTAATATAGCATATAGCCTGCTATTTCCCTTGCCGCTAACGCAGCGCCCTAACTTACATAATAATAAACTATATTTACTAAACCCCTTATAATAGCTAATCCTTTATTTACTAACGCTCCTAGGCTAGCCCCTTTTAATAGCTAGACTACTATTCCTAAGCCCTTTATAGGAAGCTTCTTTAAACTACTTAATATAATTAATCCTATAATACTTACTACCTATTTACTAGCCCCTGCTTTACAAGCTACCTTAAAGGCTATTAATAAGGCTATATAAGAAGCTAGTAGCAGACCTATTTATATCTTAGACTCTAAGGCTAATACTAATAACAAGGAATAACCTATGTTTAGTAAGGAGTTCTATAGCTTTAAGAATAAGGAAGGTTCTAGTATTAACTATAAGGATCTTGCCCTAGAGAGTATAATTATAAAAAACCCCCTATCCCTAGACTAAGCTAACAAGCAGTAGGATAACACTACTAACGCCTAGGATAGGCCTAGTAATTATAAACCCCTGCCTAAGCGCAGGAAAACATAAAATATATAACATATTACGCTATAGGATATCCCTAAGTATATCTAGGGGTTTAACCTACGTTTTTATTTCTACTACTTTAGCCACGCAAATAGTAGCCTATAGTAGCTAAATAATAATAATAACTTAGATCTTCCTAAGGATAATAAATTCACTAAGGATTACGCTATCTAGTAGTATACTAATAACAAGTGCTAAGAGCAAAAGCTATAGACCTTTATTAATACCCTTTTTATATATAGTATAGAATTTAGCAAGGCTAGCGCTAAAATCACAAAGGATAGCTTTAGTGTTAATAAGAATAACCCCTTATACTAGCTATACCTTAAGGTTATTACTATATATATTAAAATCTACGCTATAGTTAACTCCTCTATAAACTAGCTAAAGGCCTGTAAGAGTTAGTTAGAGGTACTAGTAGTCTATATAGCTAGGGATAGCCTAAAGACTATTATTTATATTTATTTAAAGGGCAGTTCCTACTAGGGGAAGGAATAAATAATATAGCTACTAGTATAGGAGGTTATTATTACTAAATAACTTTACTTCTTATTTAGTGCCCTTAATAGTACTCTTAGTAGCTACCTTGCTTTTTTATAATAATTTAACCTAGCTAAAGTCCTAATTATAAATAAGATAAACCCCCTTATAGCTACTACCCTATGCTTTATATATAGATACTATACTATTATATTAGTGCCTTATAAACCCTATACTATAAGACTTAAAGCCCTAGAGAAATATATAAATAACCTACTATTAGCCTTTATAAACTAAGAGGCTTAGCTTAATTAAGTACTTAAGGAAGTCTGCTTTTTTTTTTTAAGTCTATAGTATAGTAAGTAATAATCCTAAGATAGTTAAGGAGATAATTACTAAGGCTATTACTATAACTAATAAAAACATAAAGAATATAGATTAGCGCCTTTGTTTACTAGAATTCGCTAAAGCTAGTGTGTCCTTACTATAAACTATAGAATAAAATATTATAACCCTATAGTTAGAGGTTAATGCCCTTTGCAAAACCGCCGTATCCTATAACTAATGTAACTCCACAAACAAAAAGCTAAGCACGCCCTAGAAGCTAGTATCTAGTAACAAGTGCCTAGCTGTTACGGTCTAGAAGGGACCTCCACAAATACGTGGGTACCCTCACTATAAAGGAGGGATTCAGCTAGACTTAGGTAGAGAATCATTAATTATACACTTACACACACACTAAGTACACTTTAGCACTTATTGTAACTAAGGTGTAAGGTGTAACACCCTTTATGACCTTTGTGACGAATTCCTTCTGGTGGCTAGATGAGCCCTTCCACGCCGAGCTCCGCGGCGTATTAGCTAAATTTATGGACAAGTTTGTTAGTATAGTGCTATTAGTCTATTCCTAAGTTATTATAGCAGAAACACTCCTTAAGATTCTTGTAGATTTACTTAAGCTATTATAAGAGAAAGAGTTAGTAATAGTTGCCTTTAATAAGGTAAAGAATATTAGTTAAGTAGCATAATTTAAATACTATTAGCAGGTTATTACTACTTTGCTAGTTATTAGATATTATAAGCAAACCTTCTCTTTCTGTGACTTTAATTAGGTTACTATACTTATAAAGGGCAGCGTAGGTGTCCTTACATAAGGTAGGGAGGTTATTTAATAAGCGGCCTAGCTCTCCTCTAGTATAAATAGCGCTATATCTAATTATTATGCAACGCGTGAGGGCTAGCGGTGAGGGTGTTGTGACTTGTGAGATGCTTAAGGGAAGGTTTGCGGAGGAAGGTTCCGGCATTAACCACGAGGATCTCGCCCCGGAGGGCGCGACTATAGAAGACCCCCCGTCCCTAGACTAAGCTAACAAGCAGTAGGACAATACTGCTAACGCCTAGGACAGGCCTAGCAATCGCAAACCCCTGCCTAAGCGCAGGAAAATATAGAATATATAACGTGTTACGCTATAGGATATCCCTAAGTATATCTAGGGGTTTAACCTACGTTTTTATTTCTACTGCTTTAGCTACGCGAATAGTAGCCTATAGTAGCTAGATAATAATAATAACTTAAATCTTCCTAAGAATAATAAATTTACTAGGGATTATACTATCTAGTAGTATACTAATAATAAGTGCTAAGGGCAAAAGCTATAGACCTTTATTAACACCCTTTTTATATATAGTATAGAATTTAGCAAGGCTAGCGCTAAAATCACAAAGGATAGCTTTAGTATTAATAGGAACAACCCCTTATACTAGCTATACCTTAAGGTTATTACCGCGTGTGTTAAAATTTATATTATAATTAACTCCTCTATAAACTAGCTAAAGGCCTATAAAAGTTAGTTAGAGGTACTAGTAGTCCACATAGCTAGGGACAGCCTAAAGACTACTATTTATATTTATTTAGAGGGCGGTTCTTACTAGGGGAAGGAATAAATAATATAGCTACTAGTATAAGAGATTATTATTACTAAATAACTCTACTCCTTATTTAGTACCCTTAATAGCACCCTTAATAGCTACCTTGCCTTTTTATAATAGTCTAACCTAGCTAAAGTCCTAACTATAAATAAGATAAACTCCCTTATAGCCGCTACCCCGCGCTCTATATGTAAACACTATATTATTATATTAGCGCCTTATAAACCCCACACTATAAGACTTAAAGTCCTAAAGAAACATATAAATAACCTACTATTAGCCTTTATAAACTAAAAGGCTTAGCTTAATTAAGCACTTAAAGGAGTTTGCCTCCTTTTTAAAGTCTATAGCATAGTAAGTAATAATCCTAAGATAGTTAAGGAGATAATTACTAAGGCTACTACTATAATTAGTAAAAACACAAAGGATATAGATTAGTGCCTTTATTTGCTAGAATCTGCTAAAGCTAGTATATCCTTACTATAAACTATAGAATAAAATATTATAACCCTGTAGTTAGAGGTTAATGCCCTTCGCAAAACCACTATATCCCGTAACTAATATAACTTTATAAACAAAAAGCTAAGCATACCCTAGAAGCTAGCACCTAGTAATAAGCGCCTAGCAGGGTTATTATCCATAGCTAGTACTAATAATTCTAGCCTAACTAGCATGCTAGCTACTAAAAGGCTATAAAGATTCCCTACTAGTAGCGCTAGCACTAGCTTACTATAATAGTTTTATTCTTAGTGCTAATAACTACCTTACCCTTAAGGGATTTCATAGCCTATATACTACTATTTACTTCTTGCTTTTGCCCTTCTCTTTTCTTTTCTTTCCTTTTTATTTTGCTAGGAGCTTAGCTTAATTTTAATATATAATTGCTAAATTACTTAACTAAAGAATATTACTTTACTATCCTAAGTAGTTACTTTTCTTTTATAAGAATTAAACTTAAATATCCCTAATAGGAATCCCCTTCTAAAAGGTATAAAACCCTATATAAATATAATAACTAAGTATAAGCCGTGAAGTCACGCCCCTTATAACCTTAGATTTATTATAAGGCTATAGAATAATATATTACAAATATAGGAGCCTAGGAACTTACTTTCTTTTTACCTTAACAAAACACTAACTACACTATCTCCTACTAGCTATATAACCTAAACCTCTTTAATCCTTTACTATTAATAACCCTAATATAAAGTCTATTACCTTCCTTCGCAAACATTCCCTTAAGCATCTTATAAGTTATAACACCCTTACCACTAGCCCTTACGCGTTATATAATAATTAGATATAGCGCTATTTATACTAGAGGAGAGCTAGGCTACTTATTAAATAACCTCCCTACCTTATATAAGGACACTTACACTACCCTTTATAAGTATAGTAACCTAATTAAAGTTATAGAAAGAAAAGGTTTGCTTATAATATTTAATAACTAGTAAAGTAGTAATAACTTACTAATAATATTTAAATTATACTACTTAACTAATATTCTTTACCTTATTAAAGGTAACTACTACTAACTCTTCCTTTTATAATAGCTTAAGTAAATCTATAAGAATCTTAAGGAGTATTTCTACTATAATAACTTAGAAATAAACTAATAGCACTATATTAATAAACTTATTTATAAATTTAGCTAATATGCCGCGGAGCTTAGCGTAGAAGGGCTTATTTAGCTACTAGAAGGAATTTATTATAATATAAACCTACTCTTTACTACTTAGAATATTTAGGTATATACTAAAATCGCCCTTAATAACACAAACTCCGTAATTAACCACTATTCACTAGGCTAGGCAGTCTTATAAGTAAAGCGCTAGATCCTTAAATTCTTTACACTAAGACTCTATAATATAACCCATAGATTCTAATACTTAATTTATAGCTATAATATTACTAGTATATCCTCTATCTTTCTTTGCTATTACTTAATATATATTATTAGATAGTAAGAGGATTATAACAAAACTTATAATAAGATTTATAATAAAATTACTAACCTTACTAACCTCCTAAACACTCTTACTACTACTTTTTATAGTCCTATGTTTTGCCCCTTTAAATAAGTCTTGCTATACTATATAGCTACCTATAGCATACTACCTATGTTTTATAATATTATTAAGTCTAGTTATAATAACCCTAACCTTAGAGGACTCTAGAAGTTAGCCTAAAACTATATAGTAAACCTAAATATCTACGCTCTACACGCCCTATACACCTACTTATATTAGGTTATCCTCTACTATATTTTATAGGTTTTATTTATATAAATTTAACTATCCCTTAATATTTTTTATATTATAAATAAGGGAGAGGAAGACAGTAAAGATAATAGTAAAGATAATAATAATAATAAAGGTGTTTCTATAGAAAGTAATAATAATAAAGGTAATAAGAACACAAATGCTAGCATAGCTAATAATTAAGAAGGACTCGCTAGTTTAGGCGCAAAAGACTGCGTTTTATTTTCTAAATTATAATTATTTTATTTAACATTTCCTTAGTGTTTTCTTTCTCTTCTTTTAGCTTAGGATAAGCTATTTTCTTCTATACCCCTAGGACTTATTATAGTCTAGAAGGGACCTCTATAAATATATAAGTACCCTTACTATAAAGGAGGGATTTAGCTAGACTTAGGTAAAGAATTATTAATTATACACTTACACACACACTACGTACACTTTAGCACTTATTGTAACTAAGGTGTAAGGTATAACTGTTAGGACTAGAAAGCCACGAGGTTGCCTTAGGCTAACAGGATCCATTTACACGAGCAAGCCTCTGTTAGATTTGCGTTATATAATAAGGTTATTTACCGCGTATAATTGCTAGACTTATAGCAAGGTATAACCGCTAGACTTATAGTAAGGACTAGAGGCATATAACACTTATAATTATATAGGCATAGACCTCTAACTAGACTAGATAGAAAGGGGCAAGAGTTAAGACTATTACTTATTTATAAGGTGCGGCCCCATAAGACAGGCCACGCTGGATTACCCGGCGACGTCACGGAGAATCCCTAGCTAATGCCTAGGGCTTGCGTACGTAGCTAGCATATCTAGCGACGTATGCACGTACTATTCTTGCTTAGCAAGCTTAAGTCCTTTTATAATATAATATATACCTTTTTACTACTGCCTAGCTATAATATCTCTTATAATTCTTAAGCTTTAACCCTAGCTACCTAGTAGTAGAAATAGTACTTATAATAAGATTTATAACTAAATTAGGGAATAATATATATTTAGCACCTCCTAAAACGCTACCTCTAGTGTTATATAATAGCTTTAGCCTTACTCTAATAGAGTTATCTATAAGCTAAGACCTTAAGACTACTAAGTAAGCTATTTATAAGCAAATCGCCTAGCTTAAGATCCTTAGATAACTTTAGGAATAGGAAAAGGAATTACTTTAGTAACTTAGTATATATAAAAACCCGCCTAAACACTAGTAATACTATAATAATTCCTTTAATAGTAAAAGAGGAGAAGTTAAAGTTAGGAATATTATAAAGCTTACTTACCTTACTAACCTATAGAAATATAAAATCTAGATTAATAACCTAAACTATGCCTTTAATAAAGCAAAACATAAGTATTAATATAACTACTAGAAAATCCTTTTTACCCTTAGTAATATAGACTAAGTCTATAAGGTAAGATAGGACTAATTTATTAGCAAAAAGACTATAAAAAAGCAGGACTACTTTACTAATAACTAGGGCAGCTTCTAGGAGTAGACTCTTATACTACTCTAAGATTTTGTAAATTATAACGCCTAAATTACCTTATAGCTTAAGAAAGCGCACTAATAAGACTAGCAAAGCCCTATAAACTTTAGCATCTACCTTAATTTCCTAGAGAATTACCTTAAAAAAGCAAGCAAAAAGTCCTAGGCTCTTACCTTCTTTATAAAACTATAGCTTAAACTATAAAACTATATAAATTTATATACTTTTATTACTAGTAAGAGGCGTAAGGAAATTATAATAATTACATAATAATTCTAGGAGGTAATACTATTTTTTAAGAATAAGCAAAAAGCTACTAATTCCTAGGATTATAACTAGCAAAAGGGATAATAACAAAACTACTAATTAAAATACCTATAATAGCAAGCCTCTAATAAAAGCCCTGCCACAGAGCCTAATAAGAATAAGGTTTATAATAAGCTAAATTAACTAGATAACTGCCGCTGCTATAATTATAGTAATAACAGCCACATTGCTTGCTACTATAATAAGCTAGCAAAAGACTAGGAAAACTACTAGTAATAGAGGTAGATGCCCTAACCTCTGCTACTAATACTTAAATACTTATAAGATATAGATTTTGTGTTTTAGTATTTATAAAGGGGCAAAACACTACTAAAACGTTCGCGGACCTAGATAGTTACTCTAATATTAATATTATAAGTATTAAGTTTGTGTAATAATACTAACTAAAAAAAGCCTAAGTAATATATTATAAATAGGTTAGGGATATTAGAGTAAGAGATTAAGGAAGTCACGGCTTATTTAAAGGTATGTAGCAATAAGTAACAGTCTTAATTCTTGCCCCCTTCTATCTAATCTAGTTAGAGGTCTATGCTTATATAATTATAAGTATTATATGCCTCTAGTCCTTACTATAAGTCTAGCGGTTATACCTTACTATAAGTCTAGTAATTATACGCAGCAAATAACCTTATTATATAATGTAAATCTAATAAAGGCTTGCTTATATAAATAGATCCTATTAGCCTAAGGCAACCTTATAGCTTTCTAGTCCTAATAGGGTAACCCTCTTTACTTATAACTATCTTAGTTATAGAAGGTTCCCTTTATATTACCTAATTTAAATATTACAAAACAATTCTAAAAACTTTTAATACTTCTAATCTATATATATCCTTTATAATACTTATAATATTACTACTTCCTTACTTTTAATTTCTCTAAACCTTTTTTCCCCTTATTTCTTAATTTTATTACTATATACTAGCTTCCTCTTAAAGAATTCTTTAATTATATTCCTAAGGGACTTATAGATTTATAAAGTTATAGTAATATATTTATATATTCTCTAAGTTATTATAACCTTCCTATTTAATAAAGTACTTTTATTAGTTTCCCTAATACTTATAGGTAATAATTCCTTTTATAATATACAAAGGATCTTCTCTTATAAAAAGAGGTACTTATTATATTACTTTTAGTACGCTCTCTAGATCTCCCTTATATAATTCTAAGTTTAAAATATAAAAAATATTATAAAGTCTTATACCTTATAGGAGCTTTATATAATAAGCTAACTTATAATTTCTAATTAACTTAATAATTTTATAAGGTCCTAAGTACTTTACTATAAGCTTCTTACTTAGTTACTATAAATTAATATTTTTTATAAATAAAAGAATATAGTCTCCTATATTAAATTTTATTAGTGTTTTCTTTTAATTATAATACTTAGCTTATATAGCTTATATATATTATAGGAGCTTCTGTATCTCTTTGTGTTTGCGTTATAGCTTTGCTTTACATAACTTAGCTTATTTATTTATTATAATAATTATTCTCTATATATATAATAGGCCTCTAGGTATAAAACCTTAAAGCGCCTTAGTAAGGAATTTATAAAGAAAGCTATAATAGCTTATATTATATATAAATTACACTATTAGTAAAAGGTTAACCTAATTAGTTTATTTAGCGCTAGTAAAGGCCTATAGATAATACTTAAGTAATTAGTTTATTTATTTAGTCTAACTATTTATTTTAGAATAAAATATAGTGCTTAGTTAACGCTTAGTTATAATATTATAGTAGAAGGTTTACTAGAAAAAGCTTATAAAAGTTATTCTATAGTTAGTTATAATACCTTCTAGAATACTATAATCTTTAAAAACTAAATTAATAAAAAGTATAGCTAAACTATTACTACTTAATTACTTTAATATTAGTATATAAATAATATATTTTATAAATTAGTTAACTATTATAAGAATAGCATTATATATCTTAGATCCTAATCCTTTTACTAGTAGAAGTCCTATAATAAAGTTTATTAATAGCTCTTAGAAAGGTTAGTTTAGTATAAGGAGTATAGTAAGTTTGCTATAAGGTTAATACTACCTTAGCTTTAATACTTAATAATTAAAATAAGTGCAAACATACTCTTTAATATCTTTTCTTATGCATAGCTAGTAGTATTAGTTAGTAATTTAATAAAGCGTTTTGCTAACTTCCTAATACCCCGTGGCTTTATTATTATAAATAAGTATTAAGATCTTTTTATAAAGACCTAATAAAATATATATATAGTCTCTAAAAAGGAGTATTTTATTTTTATTAATTAACTAACCTAGAGGGCTAAAGGCATCCCCTAAGCTTCTAACTAAAGGGTTAGAGATAGCCTCTTTACTATAACCTTAAGGGCTAGAGGCATTCTCTTAGTCTTTTCTTATTTTATTATCTAGAGGGTTAAAGACTTCCCCTATATTTTAAGCTTAAGGGCTATAGGCATCCTCTAAGCTTTAAATAAGCTACTTAGTTTACAAGATAAAAGCATCCCCTTGCTACGCCTAGCTTAATTTATTATATATAGCTGCTTTTAGAGGTTTTATAGTATTAGCTCCACGCTATATAAGATGCTAACTAAGGAAGCAGAGTCTAGCTACAAGAGCGCTGCTATATTAACTTATTATTAGCATAAGGCTATTAAGTAGAATTAGTATCTATAACTCTAATAATATCTTAAACTATTCTAAAGAGCTGCTTATAAGCGTTGCTTTCTTAGCAGTTACACTATATACTTGCTCTTTAAAGGCCATAGTATCCTCTAAGCATTACAGGCTAAAGACTATACTAATAGTAATTATTTCTTTCTTAGTTAAAGGTAGTTTAAAGCTTAATTACTTTAACTTTACACTAATAAACTTAGACAAAAAATATAAAGCTTAAGAAGCT
>SRQA01000468.1:0-22201 GCA_018360365.1 Claviceps citrina | reverse complement strand
ACCAGGAACACATAGATGAACAGTCCGAGGCCAAACGTCGTTGCGGGACTCTTCTTGGACGCATTGGTCAGGAGAGGAACAGCGACAGCCATCAAGTAGACCGTCGGGCTCGCCGCGATGAACGCGTCAAACAGCCCCGGCCGCGTGTACAGCGCATTCAGCGCAAAGAGCCCTCCGTACGAGTGCCCAAACAAGCCCCTCCGCACGACGCGATGCCCCGTTTCCCCCGTCACCACACCCCCAAACAGCGTCCCCTCCACAAACGGCATCACCTCGTGCTCAATCGCCGCCAGAAACTGGTCCGCCTCACCCCACCGGAGGTTGGGGATCACCTCCCCGCTGTCGTAGTACAGCGGCTCGTACTGCCCGTCCTCGGACGGCGGCGTCAGGTCCGGCCCCCGCCGGTTCAGGTCGTACACGTACTCGGACGGCGGGTACCCGATGCCCACCACAATCGTCTTGGAGCTGTTGGTGAAGTCGATGCGTCGGGATATGTCTACCGCCGTGAAGAAGTAGGCATTTCCGTCGACGAGATATCTTTTTTTTTTTTTTTTTTTTTTTTTTTTTTTTTTTTTTTACAATTAGCGCTTGTTTTCACATTCTGCTCTCGATTGTCATCGAGTTTCAAGATGGGCGGCACTCAAAGAAGAAACAAAAAAGAAGAGGTAGGTCGCAACATACAAAATCGAAACATCCGCCTCCGCCACCCCCGCCTTTGGCACCCGGTCTGCCGTCCAGCTCAACGGCCACGCAATCTGCACCACGTAGTCTCCCTGTCTTGTCTTGGCCGTGTACTGGCACGTATTCGGCAGCTCGGCCGACTGCAGGTTGCGAGATACTTGCGTCATTGTATCTTGGTTCTTTGGCCGATTTGGAGTCCTTCTGCGCAGAAAAGCTTGATAAAAAAAAGTACGAGTGTGCGCCTTTATGGAGGGAGGAGAATGTGTCTGTCCATTTCTGCGTATAAAAGGAATAATTTTCAAACGTGGAGACGCCATGCTCTTCGATTGGGTGAGAGGACTGTAGCCCTGTAGCCCTGTAGCCCTGTTACACGACGTGAGGACGTCTTTCAACGCCATCAGATAAGATTGATAAGATCCACTGTCCTCCGTGCTTCATGTGGGTCGACCAGATGCGACTTTAGCCGCACCAATAAGTCAACCACGAAACCTAAAGGGAGCCACATCGTCCATCGTCCCGCACTCTCCTCCAGTCCTCAATCGAAACACACGAGAGGCCCCGGGGCCTGCATCATTCATCAGCCAGCCTCCCGATCCAACGACTGGCCAAGCACCATGTCATAGTACATGCCTTTCTTGTCAACCAGCTCATCGTGCGTTCCGAGCTCGATGATGCTTCCTCCTGCAAAAACCGCAATCAGATCTGCATCTCTGATTGTGCTCAGACGATGCGCTACCGCAATCGTCGTCCTCCCTGCTGCCGCACCATCTAGCGCATCCTTCACCACCTTTTCGGATTCAGTATCCAACGCGCTGGTGGCTTCATCCAGCAGCAAGAGTTTGGGCTTCCGAATAAGCGCTCGGGCTATCGCGATTCGCTGTCTTTGCCCCCCCGACAGCGATAGGCCCTGCTTGCCACACGCCGTGCCGAGGCCCTCGGGGAGGGACGACACAAAGTCCCATATATTGGCGCTTCGACAGGCCTCTATGATGTGCGCCTCGGAAGGCTCGCCGTCCTCCATGCCGAGGGAAATATTGTCCCCAATCGAGCCTTGGTATAGAACAGGCTCTTGTTGGACCAGGGCGACATCACGTCGATATTGGCGTCGAGGAAGCGTCTTCACATCCTCGCCGTTGGCGCGCAGTTCGCCACTCGTCGGGTCATAGAAACGCTCCAGTAATCCTATCATGGTGGATTTTCCGCATCCAGACGCGCCGACAAAGGCTACCATGGTACCGGGTTTGATACAAATGTCGATTCCGCGAAGAACCTTGTGCTTCGGACGCAGGGCGTACGCAAAGTGAACCCTGTGAAAAGTCATTTCTGTGCCTGGCGTGTTGCAAGACTGCTTGACAGCGGCGGCTCCTTCGGTCGGGGCATCGGCACAGTCTGCGTCAGACAGTACGCGGTTGCGGCGGAGTCGCATGATGTAGCTGATGGCCGTCCCAGCCTTGCTAATGCTGGTACTCCACTGGAACAACATGGCGGCAGCTTCGCCCGAGAACACAATGGCGATAAAGACCACATAAAACTGGCCATATGTGTACTCGCCAGTGGACAACAGCTTTGCGCCGTACCAAAAGCCCAGGCCCATGGACAGCATGGACACAGACTGACTCAGCGAGTAGAAGAACATCTTGTAGCCGAGACTACCCATGGCATGACGCGCAATGCCCTGGAGCTCTCTGCTATAGCGCTCAATAATGACTCGTTCGAGCGCCAGCGACGACACGGTACGGATGGCCATGACAGCTTCGGCAGCTACTGCACTGCTTTTGGCAAACCGTTGCACTGTGTCATCCTCGAATCTAAACTCGAGCCTGATTCGGATGTAGCCAGAGCCCACAACAAAGGGCAAGGCCCCAAAGCTCAAGACCAGGCCCAGTTTCCAACCGTATACAAGGGCAAGAATACAACTGGACACCAGGTTGACAATGGCGATAATCAGTAGCGATATATTCATCGACAACAGGTCTCGGAGGCTGGTCGGTTCGGATTCAAGTCGTGATACCAGGGCCCCGGTCCCGTTCTCCGGTTTGTCAAAGAAAGACATGTCTTGCCGTAGGGTGTTGTTGAAGAGTTCGCCACGGTAAAACACCATGACTGTCTACAGACATACCACATAAGTCATTGAACATAAAGGCCAAAGGAAAACAAAAAAAAGATGGACGAAAATTTGGAGGTTCGACATACCTGAGCTACAATGTTGGACAGCCAGCCGGCGACGCCATACAAAACTAAATTGCCCAAAGCAACCACAAAGAACATCAGAGCAACAAGGTTGGCTTTGGAAACATCGACAGTCTGGAACGCTTCCATCATCTTGGAAAACAAAACGGCCAAGATCGGATACGTAACACCTGTGGGCTCAGGGGTCTGGTTAGCCATGTGCAGTTTCACGCCCTTGATTAGACAGAGAGGTAAAGTGGCCCACCTCCAGCAGCACAAGTTAACAGAATGACAAGGAAGGATGACCAGAGACTTCTCTGTTCCTTCACGATCAAATACAGTCCGAAGAATAGGCCGCACTTTGAGCCGGCCTGTTTGGCATCGTCATGAATCGACGCAGTCGTCGATATCCGCGTAACCTCTTTATCCATGTCGATAATGGCTTCGTCCTTTTCACCGTCGGACGCATCCTCAGTCGATTCCAACTTCTTTCCGAGATCTTGCGCTTGAACCAGTCTCGAGTAAGTGCCTCCTTGTTGTATGAGTTCAAGGTGGGTACCACTTTCGATTTTCTTCCCCTTGGCCATGACAACAATGTTGTCGGCATCCCTGATGGTCGACAGTCTATGTGCAATGACGACCGTAGTCCGACCCTTGGTAACATTATTTAGCGCAGCTTGGACAATCTTTTCGGCATTTGGATCCAGGGCACTGGTTGCTTCATCAAGCAATAATACTTTCGGATCGGAAATAATACTGCGTGCAATCACGATTCGCTGTTTCTGGCCGCCGGATAAGGAGGCACCACGCTCGCCAATCCACGTTTCGTACCCATTGGGTAGTTCCTCAACAAAGTCATGCGCAAAGGCAGCCTTGCAGGCCGCAACAACCAGACGGCTCTTGGCGTCAGCAGATAGGTCTTCCTTTCCGGTGCCGGTGAGACCGTCCGCGACGTTCTGGTAGATAGTACCACTGAACAGGGTTGGCTCCTGCTGTACAAGGCGGACGTTGGTCCTCAGCCATTGCAGGTTGATGTCTTCGAGTTTACGACCGTCCAACGTAATGCAGCCTGCAGGGTGTGCATACCAGCGCTCTAATAGTCCAAATATTGTGCTCTTCCCAGATCCGCTAGCACCAACTAGAGCTATTGTTTTACCCGAAGGTATGTCCAGATCAAGCCCATGCAGGACGGGAACACCAGGACGTGAAGGGTATGAGAACTGCACTCCGCGCAGTTTAATGTCGCCCTGAAAGTTTTGAATTTTTTCGCCTTCTTCGGAGAGCGAGTCGATGGCAGATTTTCGATTAATGACGGAGAATAAATCTTGGGCGGCGGCCATGGCCTGCGAGATGGCAATTGTTTGGGGCGCGATTTGGGTCAACGCTTGAGCGGCGACCAACACGGCGAAAATGACGCTTCTTCAAGGTTAGTACGAATGCAATACAAAGACGTTCGGTTGCCCATGGTAATTGCCAATAAATACAAAATTAGGCTTTCCAAAGAGTACTTACGTCACAACAGTACCTGGATCTTTAATCTCGCCACTTGTATACATTCTCATGCCTTGCCAGAATGCCAGTGCGTATCCAGCAATAACACTAAAAAACTCGACGGGAAAAAGGATCGCATAAATTAGAGACTTCTTATCACCAATCTTCCTGGCTCTTTCTAGTATCCGGTTAAAGCGGATAGTGAGTTTAGGAAAGGCCCAGAATGCGTGGGCGGTTCGTATAGAAGCGAATGCTTCTTCAGCAAGCGATCCAGACTCGGCATAAATATTAAACATTCGATACTCGTAAATCGAATCAATATAAATGCCACCAAGTGTAATGATGGTGTTCACGGGTACAATGGCCAGCGTAATTAACGTAAGCTTCCATTGCACAATAAAAGCGACAACGAATGCTGACACAAACATTGAGATTGCCTGTACTATTAGTCCTAGTTTCTCTGAAATACCGTTATTGATTAGATTTCCATTGGTGGTGATTTGTCCGGATACAGATGACGAGGGACTGTCGAAAAATGAGATTTCTTGCCGCAATATGTGGCGAAAGAAATCGACTCGTAGCCGTTTAGTCGTACGAATGGCCGTGATGTTGATGAGAATCTGGATCATGTTAACGCTACGCATCTCGGACAACATTCGAAAGCTCGGCAAGAACCAACCGTCCAGATATATATCAAGCAAAACTTGCCGATAAAAATGTAAACGAAATACAAGCTGCCATGAGCTATCGTCAGTCGAAAGGCGCAACGCGACAGGCCACAAGCTGATTGAACCCACGTGAAATGGCCAACCTTGGCCATGAAGTCGTCTGGAGACAACTTTCCGCCGACAAAGTCATTGAACACGGTTACAAAGCCTCCGAAAATCACATCCATAAGCGGCAGAGCAGCACCAGCGCCAATCATCGCTAGACAAGCAACCATGTTCAAGATCCATCCTAGATTGTCGTTGTACCCAAAGACTCTCTTGACCCAGTTAGTCCCATATAGCATGAGAAGAAGTCCAATTGCCAGCTTACCAGAAAGGAAATGACACCTGACGCCCGGTTGGCCTTGGTTTTGCGCTCGTCTTCTGACTTGTAATCAGCGGCACATGTTGTCGTTGCTGTAGCTGTGATGGGGCCATCGGGTTCACGGGATGACGAACGGGCGGCCTTTGCCGCAGGGTTCATTTCTTCTGCCATACGGAGGACATTTGGCCACAATGCGTCTATTCAAGAGGGATGCGGGGGTCGAAATTCGTATCGAGGCACGCGTTTCGTGGCCTTGTATATTCAAGGGCACCTGTGACGATTAAGTTTGAGAAAATATCGATGGGTTGTTGCGGCATTTGTCCGGGTAGATGAGTCGTCCTGTTGGAAACGGGATGTACCGATCCCATGCTCTGGAATGGGGATTCATCCGATTCATGCGGCCCAGGGAAGGCAGGATCTTGGCAGATGCTTGAACCCGCAATCCATTCTCTGTGCGTGGGCGCTCCGTGGCGGCCTCAATATAAGGACAAGCAGGGAACTTGGCTGCCAACTTCCAAGCCAGCCGCCCGCGTCATGACTTCAACTTGAACAAAAGTCGTGCAGGAAGAAGCAAGAGCCATTGGGAGTTGGGGGCAAGAGCAAACCAGGACTCCGGCGGCAGCCGCGGACATCGAACGCCAAGTCCATCGGCCCACACGGCCACGACAAACCGCCATGCCGCCACCATCCAACATCTGTGTGACGACCGGCTCGGCCGCCGATGAATGAGTGGCAGCCGCCCTGGCCGTCCATGATGGCTGGATGCTCAACAAGTCAATCATTTTATAATCCATTTTTCTTGCCAGCTGGGCTGCGTGAGCCTCTCGCTTCGCGAACTTCTCCTTCAACCTCCCAATCCGCCCGTCAACGTCCACAAGGCTGACTCCCTAGCCCTCTCGCCGTCGGCCCATACAGATTCCCAAGAGCTCGCAGGCAGAGCTGGTGGAACGAGCGAGGACCTTGGCAAGCTGGTGTCGGAAGTTTGAGGCGGAAGCCAATGTGGCTTGTGTGGAAACATGCCGAAATACAAAGGCTGTGAACTCGTCTTATTTTGTTGATGTAATTCTACGTGGTGATGAAGTGCCAATTTCGAGTCACATGAACGCTGGTGTATCAAAGTTATACCAGCATCACAGGGTCCATTACACGATTCTGACGAGAGTTTGCAAGCAGCGCGCAAAGCAAAGAAGTTTCATCAGGAGTGCACCAAAAAGTCAACCCTGGAGGCATACTTTCGATCAATCTATATTCACTGGTGGTCTATGCCAACAGACTTGGCTCGTGCTTCCCCTGCAAAATGATGCATATCGACGGTACAAAAAGAAAGAAAAGAAAGCAGCATACTGTTGCGGGAATCTTCCCTTGACACAATTTCCACCATTCTTCGTCCTTTCTGTTACGTCATCACAGCATCCCTGGACGATTTGCGACTCCTCCAAGAGTTTGTCGACTCTCTCGACGAGGCCATAGATGAGTTTGACACGATTGATCAGCTCTACCATTTATGCCACGTCACACATGACGTGGCCGCCCTCTATGTCGAGGCCAAGCCACAACCAGCAGCAGAATCACAACATGGTTCTCATCGGGGACGAGTTCGAAATGTATCTCAGCCAGATGGAATCCAAGCGCCCAGAAAACCAGCCGACATGGCTGACACTGGTAACGGGGTAATGACGCGGAGGCCCTGCTGCGGGGCTCAGCAGCCGAGCCGCTCAAATTGCGGACTGGTTTTCTGGGAACCGAAACATGATGGGCCACCTGGAGGAAATTTTTATCGCATGTCGGTTCGTATCGATGGGCGCAGCAGTGGCAAAAAGAACAAACAACAAAAACAGTCGCGAGCACAGAATCTGTCTTTGCAGATGCAACAGCCCACGAATGTGTTTTGAGCTTACTTTCCGGCGTCCTCCAGATGGGAAAAGATGAATATTTAGGTCCGAGCAGTTCGATGCCATGATGACATGTAGACCGAAACCCGGCCTACTCACATCGGCACGATGATAATGGTTGAAACGATGTGATGGGTCAAGATGTTGTGAAGCGCATGTAAGTAGTAGCGCGCTTGATTTCGGGTCTGCCATCCAATTCTCATGATTGAAAGAAGTGTCGTGATTCGTCCTCGTGTTTTTCTTGTCACGTCAGTCCGTCGGAAACCGGGGGTCATACATTTCATAGCCCTCATCGTCCGTATCGCTCTCCACCAGAGACTCCTTGGCAAGGCCAGCCTTGACGGCGCCGTTTCCCGTCGTCCCAACCGGACCTGCGCTCGAGGAGGCAACCTTGTCGGCAACCCCGTCTGGCGCAGCAGCCCCAAAGGCACTCTTGAACCCGCTCTTCTTGAACCCGCCCTTCTTGAAGCCCGCCCCGGCCGTGCTGCTTGCCGCCGCCTCGGGGCCCTGCAGCTTTATGCTCACGAGGCCATCGGCCTTGGCCTCGGCCTTTCTCGCCCGGGCGCCGGCGTTGGGATCCCGCACCATGGCCTTCATGTCCTTGAGGCGCTGCTTGTGGCTGTGGTCGTAGGACGAGAGGTGCGCCTCGTAGTCGTTCATGCGGGAGTAGCCCTTTGAGCAGAGGGTGCAGTAGAAGGATTTCTGGGCCTCGCGGGCGGAGGATGTTTGGGCGGGAGGAAGAGTGTGGTGGCGCTATTATTATTTTTTTATGTGATTAGCTTTTTTTGGTTCTCCTTCCTTTCCTATTCTCTCTTTTTGATGCTTCGCCCCCTGGGGAAAGGGGGGAAGGCGAGTGCGGGAGTTCATACAGGTGGCATTTTTTATGTTGATGGTTCAGGTCTTTTGGTAGCGGTTGTGGTGGTTTTGGGAGGAGCCGATTTTCGAGATTGGAGTCGCGGCCAGGGTCGGGGTCGGGGTCGGCACGTTCGCGGAGACGTATAGTGTTTGTGTGCGATCAGGTTCAAGTCGTTGATGTTATCAAAGCTGGCGTTGACGAAGCGACATTCGTTGGTTCAAATGTTCCTGCTACTTTGCGGGTGGGGCGTGTTGAAGCGTTGCAGGTTGAGGGTCTGTCTGGCACCCCCCGCGCGCTAATAAGACCACATGCAGGGGGTTGTTGAGCAGCCACTCAAGTCTTGGTTCTGAGTCTCTGACGCAGCTCGGCAGACGCGTCGCTTTCCGCTCCCCATTCTACTGCCTACATAATCTCTACCTCTCGCGCGGAATCCCCCTTCCCCCCCAATCTTGCTCACCGAAAGAAGAAGAAGAGAATACAAAAGGTCACTATCCCGTTGTTTCCCGGGCGCTCTTCCCGCATATGGCCTCGTGATGGATACACCAAGTGGGCAGCAGAGCCTGCACCACCGCCGCCGCCGCAAAGACGACGCCGCCCAGGATGCCCAGGGTGCGCTCTTCCCTTCGCTCCATCATCTCGACCCGTTGCCGATCGATGGCCCGTCAGCGTCCGCGTCCGAATCGTCTCTTCAGGGCGGCGAGATGGGCTCGGTGGTGCAGAGCAGGTCGTCGTTGGGGGGCGGCACGGGGCGTGGGCCTGGCTTGAGCAGCCATGGAGGAGGACGCAGTGCTATATTCTACCGTTCGTTTTGACTCTTCCCCTTTTCTATAGGATATCCTACCAATATGTGGGACCATCGGTGTGTGTCCCGTCTTTGCTGGGAAAACCATGGTCGAAATCGAGCATGTTGGGGCGATTCAAAGACAAGAAGCTGACCAGTGCATACTACACGCAAAAAGTAAGCCGTCTGCAAAAATACTCGTCCTACGCAATGGGCATCTTCACCGTGCTCCACCTCGCAAACGTGTCCCTCATCCCGGCCATGACCCGCACCGTGCCCAGCTCAGAAGCATTCCTGCTCATGGCGCGCGAGATATACCAGACCAGCCTCGCGGAGCCCATCATCGTGTTCCTCCCCGTCGTGGCACACGTCGGGTCCGGGACAGCGCTGCGCCTGCTCCGGCGCTGGCAGAACATGGCGCGTTACGGCGGCGGCGTGCCCGGCATACACGCCCTGCACCAGCTGCGGGAGTCTCTGTCTGGGACATCATCAACAAACGGCGGCGCGGTGCGGCTGTGGCCCCCCGTGAGCTACATCGCCTTGTCGGGCTACGCATTCACCCTCTGCTACGGGGCGCACGTGTTTATGAACCGAGTCCTGCCGCTGCTCGTCGAGGGGGACAGTTCCAACATTGGACTGGCGTACGTGGCGCACGGGTTCGCGCGACACCCGCTCACGTCGTATCTCGCATATCTGGCGCTGCTGGGCACGGCGAGCGGACACATGGTCTGGGGGATGGCCAGGTGGTTGGGCTTGGCGCCGAGCACCGACGGTTGGACGGGCAAGAGCAGGGCCAGGGGCGGCGCCGTCGCGGACAAGAAGACGAGGAGGGCGAGACGGGGGAAATGGCTTGCTGTTCACGGCGTGGCGGTTGGTGTGGCCGCCTTGTGGGCAGTCGGTGGGCTCGGTGTCGTGGCGAGAGGGGGCGCTGCGGAAGGATGGGTTGGCAAGGTGTATGATGGGTTATTTGGGCATGTCGGATTATAAAGGAGGTTTGTGTACTCTTTGGGGGCGTGTTATCCATGGCCTCTTTGCGCTGAACCGTGGGAGTTTGGTAATAGAAGGATAAAGGGGGGGGACTATGGACATGGTGGAGTTTCTGGAGTTATGGATTCCTTATGATCACATACCTATCTTTATGTGCGGTATCCAAGAGAACTTTGAACTCAAGTTTCTATGTTTATGCTTAGCTTGGTGTGGAGCATCATTCTATCATGCCTCTGTGTAGGTTTCTAGTGCCGTCCTCTCAGACAGAAAGGCAGAAGAGGCGGCGCACCGTAGTCTGGACTCTAAACTCCACGATGCCCCGATTGGACAGTCGCTGATGCCGAAAATGCGCACCGCCGACATGTCACGTGACATCGCCTTGAGGGCGGGAAAAAAAAAATATCTAGACACATGGACTTTGAGCGGGCGCGGCCGCGGCCCATCCGTTCCAATTTCCCCCGTCCGCTCTCAATTCCGTCTTTTTGTCTCCGAAATGACGGGCCCGCAGGAGGAGTCGCCATGCCGGATCCTGGTCATGGCCTCGGGCTTTGGGTCCAACTTCCAGGCTTTGATAGACGCAGCTTCCACGGACGGGCGGCTGCGAAACAGCCGCATCGTGTCCCTGGTCACGAATCGGAGGAATGCGCACGCGATTGTGCGGGCGGAGAAAGCAGGTTAGAACGAGAGAGAAGAAGAGGAAGAAGAAGAAGAAGAAGAAAATTTCCGTCCTTTTTTTTTTTTTGGTCCTGTTTCCTGAGTGGTGTGTTGCGGCATGGCAGCTAATTCCTTCTTTTTTGTCCAAAAACTGACTAGGCATTCCGTGGGAGTATTTCAATCTCATCAGCAATGGCTTCTTGCGGAAGGGCGAGACGGACGAGGAGACGGTCTCTGAGGGCCGAAGGAGATACGATGCCGCGCTGGCGGCCAGGATCCTGTCGCGGGACGAGGGGGAGAGGCCGGAGCTGATTGTTCTGGCGGGCTGGATGCACGTCTTTTCGCCGGCGTTTCTGGAGCCGATCGAGAAGGCCGGGGCGCGGATTATCAACCTTCATCCGGCATTACCGGGTACGTTCTTGTGAAGGCGCACTCCCCCCCCTTCTTTTTTTTTTTTTTGGCATCAACACTAAGTTCCTGCGCAGGTGAGTTTGACGGGGCCATGGCGATTGAGCGCGCCTTCGCAGAGCTCCAGGCCGGGCGGCTGACTCGCACGGGCATCATGGCCCACTACGTCATCAGTGAGGTCGATCGGGGTGCGCCGATTGTGGTGCAGGAGATTGAGTGGAAGGGCGAGGGGCTGGAAGAGCTGAAGGAGAGGATACACGTCCAGGAGCACGAGCTGATTGTCACGGCGACGGCCAGGGTTGCGCAGGAGATAGTAGAGGGCCGGAAGAGGTAGAAGGAAAGGGAGCTGTGTGGTGTGGTGTGGCTGCCACCGTGATGAGTTTTTGATGTCTGCATGTCTGCATGTCTGCATGTCTGAAAAGCACTAGGGTTTTCATGATGTTTTTTTATTTATACCTTTATTTTATTCTTTGCTTCAAGCATCAAGAATCAAGCATGGCCGTGAGTGGCTGTCGCTTCTTTGCCAGGAAAGATGATGAACCTGGTTCAGATTCAAAATCACGGCGCCGGCCGGGTCAGTCCGATCCGCCCGACTCCTCCGCGCGCGCAGCTCGTCGTCGGCCCCCGCTTCAGCGCCACCAGCCTCTCTCTCCATCCACCCTCGACCACCCTTTTACCTCTCTCCGTCTATCCGTCCGCCTTGAAGGATTGCCCATCTCTCCCTCTCTGAGCAAGACTGGGCAGGGCACATTCCTGCAGCGCAGCGCCCGGTCGATGAACGAAGAGAAAAGGAACGAAACACGCATGGCATAGCCATGACAATGCCTAGCAAACGCAAACTCGTTCCATACGACGACGACGACGACGACGACGACGACGATGATGCCAATGCCGACGATGATGCCAGTGCCGACTCCTCCCACCACCCTCGCGGTGCGGTTCCCCCCCCGACGCCATCATCCCTCGGTGGTCCCGAGCCGAAGCGACCGCGCACATGCCACAGCAAAACCAACCCAACGGCAACGAGCAGGCCCAAGGACAGCATCGCCACCCTGTCCGACGAGCTCCTCGTCCGCATCTTCTCCTTCCTGGACGAGAAGACCCTGCTCGCCATATCGCCCACCTCGCGCCGCTTCCACCGCGTCACGTCCGACTCGCAGCTCTGGCGGCCGCACTACTACCTCCGGTTCGTTCTCCCACGCGCCCACCGGATACCCGGCTTTCGCGCAGCCCGCACCGGCGCCGGTCCTGCTGCCCGGAGCTCGGCACGGCTGCGATACTCGGCGGGGAGGTCCGTCTGGGCCGATGGCGGATGGGGCCGCGGGGGGGGCGGACTCGTCGTTGGGCGTCACGACGACGAGGGCCACGACGCGGGCCACGACGCGGGCCACGACGACGACGGGATGCAGCGCCGGCAGCCCGTCGACTGGAAGAGACAGTACAGGCTGCGGCACAACTGGGCGCGTGGACGGTGCGCCGTGCAAGAGGTGCAGGTGCGTCCCGCGGGTGAGCATGAACATGAGCATGAGCATGAGCATGAGCATGAGCATGAAGCGCCGGCAGCGACCGTCGTCGCCGCTGCCGCTGCCGTCGAGTGGCCGACCCTCGTCAAGGTGGTCGAGGGACTGGCCGTGACCGTCGACGGCACGTCCGGCGTGCGGGCGTGGGACCTCAAGACGCGGCGGCTCATTGCGCAGGCCGCTCCTTGGTCGTCGTCGTCGTCGCGAGCACCCCGCGGCGAAGAAACACCACCCCCCCGTCAGCCGACCTGTCTCGCCGTGGACGACGTCCCGCTGCCCACGGGCGGGCGCGCCCTGCACGTGGCCGTCGGCTTCGGCGACGGCACCTTTGAGGTGCACAGGCTGGACGTCCTCAGGGCGGAGATCAGCCTCTCGTACCGGCACGTGCATGCCAAGAAGGGCCATCTCGGCGAGCTGGTGGCCATTGCCCTCGGACACCCGTACCTTCTCACGGCGTCGCGGCTGGGCTTCATCTCGCTCTTCTGCTTTGGTCAGGCCCATGACGCTGCTGGTGCTGGTGCTGGTGCCGGTGCCGGTGCCGCCACGCCGGGCGCGGATCGTGAACCCGAAACGCCGTGCTCGAGACGAGGAGCGCCGGAATCGGTGCCGTCGACGGTGGTTTCTCGCGGCGATGGCGGCGACGACGACGACGACGAGAAGAAACAGGACATCTCGGCGCGCGACGTCCTCCTCCCTCCGCCGCGGCTCCTCACGTCCCTCACCTCGCACAGCACGCGCCCGCCACTGGCCCTGTCCATCCGCCGGACGAGGGCCTCGGTCGTCGCCTCCATCGCCTACACCTTTGACGCCATCAACGGCTGGGCCATTGGCATTCAGGATCTCGACATAAAGCCCTCCTCCTCCTCCTCCTCCTCCGCCTCCTCCTCCTCGCGGACCGGCACAACGCCAGACAGGGTGGTCACATCCAGGGTGGCCTACACGCTGCCGACGCAAATAACACGCCGCTCCTCCTCTTTCTCCTCCTCCTCCTCCTCCTCCTCCTCGCCCTCCAACCGCCCAAATTCCCAGCCACAGCGCCAGCAGCAGCAGCAGCAGCAGCAGCAGCAACAGCAACAGCAAGATGGCCCCATCCGCCTCCGCTACAGCCATCCTTACCTCCTCGCCACCCTCCCCGACAACACCCTCGTCCTCCACCTCTGCACATCCACCGCCTCCTCCCTGTCCGTGTCGCCCCCCATCCGCCTCTGGGGCCACACCTCGGGCATCTCCGACGCCGACATCACCCCCCGCGGCAAGGCCGTCAGCGTCAGCACCCGCGGCGACGAGATCCGTCTCTGGGAGCTGGAGGGACGCGTCGGCGGCAGCGGCAGCAGCGTCGAGCTGCGGCCCTTGCCCTCGCCCTCGTCTTCGTCTTCGCACACGCATCCGTGGTGGGCGTCCGGCGCGGGAGCGGGAGACGGGCGGAGGAACTGGGTCGGCTTTGATGACGAGATGGTGGTGGTGCTGAAGGGGGGCCAGGACGGGCGGGAGAGCTTGCTCGTGTACGACTTTACATGATAGACAAGGGCCATGGTGTTGGGGAGGAAGATCCCTCCTCCCTCTTTTTTTTCTTCCTTCTTCTTCTCCCCTTTCTTTTTCTTTTCTTTTTCTTTTCTTTTCTTTCTTTTTTTTTTGGTTTTTGGGCAGTCTACGGGGAAGAAACTTGAACGGCACAGTCATGTTATGGGGCAATGTAGGTGTAGCCAGCGAGGGCGTCATGTAGAACCGGAGCATCTGTGTCTGTCATATATACCCATTTCGAGGGGCGCCATCACGCACCAAGCTACACCACCTGGCGCGTAATGTTCTTTGTCGTCTTCTTCATTACTGAGTGCAATGGCAAAATAGTGGCCTTTGCAAATGAAATTACACGCGCGCGGCGGTCGCTGCACATCATCTCCGCAGACCGGGCACCTACCCTGGCCTCTTTCTCAATCTACCTCCCCCTTTTGTCCAGGTCACCTACCTACCCTATACCATCCACTGCCCACCCTCTGAGCTCAATAGTGAATTAACCGCCATGAGACCTGGGGGTCAATGACGTTGACGCCTCATCATACCGATCCAGCCCTCTCCCTTCTTGCGAGGCGAGGCGGTCGGTGGCGTGGCTTCGAGCACGGCAAAGTGCAGAATCTCTTGGCGAGACTTCCTTCTGCCTTCTGCGTGGCGCGGCACCTGCGCGGCCTGCCTGTTTGGGAGGTTCCTGTGTACGTAGAATATCGAGTATATCGCCGACCGGTCGTGTACCAACCTACCTAGGTACCTAGTAGTAGTAGTAGGTAGTAGCCAGTCATCTGGTGTTTCCGCCAAGCACCTCGATGGCTTTTCACATGTTTTTTTTTCGGTGAGGGTTCGTCGCGCGGAGCCGGATACACTGTTCAGGTCGATGGACCCGTACGTCGTCGGATGACCTGGAGCTTGAAGGTGAGTGCGAGTTGAGTGCGTGTCGACGTGACGTGCGCCCTGGTCCTGGCATTCATTCACTTTTTTTTTTTTTTTGGATCTGCAGACTGCGAGGCATGTCCATGTCCATGTCGTCGTCCACGACCCGTGCGACAATCCGGCCGCAAACGGCGCCCTTTTCATATTATGAACATCATCGTTTAGTTTGGGACAATGGTCTTGGTGTGCCGTGGTCCGTCCACGCAGCACGGCATTCTGACTTCAAGTGACTTGATCATCCCATGCCACCCTGCCAGGCTGCCACTAGCAACTAGGCCAGAAGCGGTATTGGCAGGCTTCATTCGCTCTCTTGGGCCCTCTGGGTGTTTGCAGAGCCGTGACCCTGTATCATGACCCTGCAGTATGTACCATGGGCATGACCCTGCATCACGACCCCCATATCTTGACCCCATATCTTGTGACTCACACCTTGGCTTCATCACGCGGCCCGCTCGAGATGGTCGTGTGCAACGGGGCAGTCATTGACCAATGGCGGCCACCGTCTCGCCCAGGCGCCTGCTTGCAACCGATTCTCGTCGGTGATGCGGGTTGAAACTTGAGAGCCAAGAAAGCACCCCAAGTCGCCGGCCCAAATGCCCGCACACAAACAAATGCGAGACGAGACACCTCCGCATTCTCGTCGCTGCACCGTTGAGTCAGATGGCGTGTCGAGAACAGCGTCGTCGAGTCCCCTTTTTGTGCCGAGCTACTTCTGTCGTCTCCGATAAGGAAGCAGACCCGACAGGATGAGAAACAAGAGCTGCCCGCTCTCATGCTGGGGCTGTTCCACCATTGGGCACCCAACGGCCACTTCGGCCCCCCTCAATCCGTCTTCCAACCTCGCATTGAAGTGCATAAGGGACTCTCTGGCAATCATGTTTCAGCGTGCTGGTCATTGATGGGTTTGCCTGTGTTTGGCGCGCCTTGACGAGAAGCAAAAAAGAAAGAAAAAATAACTTGATTGATGAGGAAAATAAAGGTGGTCCAGTTCATCAGTTCATGATTGGGATCGCACGGCACCAAACGTTCGTTTTTCCAGATAACACGGCCAGGGAGATAAGGGAAGCTATCGATAGGCAGCAGAAAAGGAACCCGTCTCCTCCCAAAGCTCAGAGGGGAAGCCCGTGGACGGATTCCATATTCCATTGTGTGACCACTGACCACCACCAGGTTTGCCGTTCGCCTCACGTTCTGGTCCGGCCTGGCCCAGCCTCACCCACGTTCAGCCGTCCCGAGTCCAGGCCTGGCGTGGACGAGCTCCCGGCTCCAGCCCCATCTGCGATACCAGTCTCGAAATCGATCATCCAGATTGGCGGCGAGAGAAAAACCACCTTTTCTGTCCTCCGTTTCCCATCCTCCATCTTCTGGAATGCCAAGTGGTCATCCCGCCATGGACCTGGCGAATCACGCCTCAGAAGAGTGGTGGTGTGCCTGATGACCTTCCGCTGGCGACGGCAGCTGACTGGCTGAGGGATGGGCGGACGGCCGAGAGCGGGGTAAACCTACCAGTAGGTACCTACTAGGAACTAGGTACCTAAGTAGGTAGTTGACGCCGGACGGCCCTGCAGTGCGGCAGGTGCGTCCGTCGGACAGAAGTCACAGAACCAACATGAACATGATTGAATCGGAGAGTGTAGAATAAGCACAGATTCTAGAGTGGATAGACATGGCCAAGTTGACGGGCACGGCAAGCGTAAAGGGAATTTAGGCCGTGTCTACTTCTAGGTACTAGGTACCTTAGGTACTAGGTAACTTGGTAGGTACCTACCTAGGTACCTACTTGCCTATAATTAGCTTCACTTGAACGGTCGACACCCGTGCCTTCCGCAAGATCGGTTGCCCGTGGGCCGTTGGCAGTGTCAGCACCGTGCAGCCCAGCACCTGGGTCACTGTGCAGGCCAGGCGCGCCATTCCGTGCATTTCCTTTGTCCTTTGCTTTGTCCATTACATGAGCCAATGCAGGCAGTGCTGCAGGCAATGCAGGCAATGCAGGCAATGCAGGGAGGGTCCAGTCCTGCACCCGCCTGTTACGCCTGGTAACAAACAATGCGCGCAAAAACCAGCGCACTCGCGAGGAAACCGGACGCGCAATTGAACGGCAAGAGCCCTTTCAGATCATTGCCAACGGCCAGTGGCCACTGGCAGCCCTTCCAGCTTCCAGCTTGCCGCAGTGTTGGCTGTTTGTGCCCCGCCCCCTCGTCACGCTGCTACATGCACGCCCCGTCCGTGCTCCTCGCACCCTCCTGCTCCAAGTCACTTGGCTGCTGCTGCCGCCGCAGCTGCGCTGCTCACCACCTCCTCCATCCAGCAGTCTTCCTCGACCTCGGGACGCTTTCTTTGAAGTTTGACGTGCTGATGTTTCTTTCGCCTCTAGATCAGGCCTTCTACTGGAGCATGTGCAGTCTTTCATTGCTGGGGTTCTCCATCAACAGGCCGACCTCCCTTCCCGCCCGACTGATCATAACCGTCTTCCAAGCTCATCTTGATGCTCGCCCGCATTGACGATACGCAGAGCACCAATCGACGGTGCATTTTCCGCCGCCGTAGCTACACCTACTGCCAATTGCACTCGACATTTTTTGTTTCTTCGCAGTTGATCCAAGTTGAGCTTGTTGCTTTGGCTTTGCTCAATCCAGGCAAGCTCTCGCATAGGCTCCCCCGCCACGTGTTGGGACCGCAGCGAGGAAATCGAAACGGTCGGCTGTCTCTGAGCAGCAGTGAGCAGTTGTGCCTTTTCTGAAACCCAATCACACTGACGCCGTCTCGCTCCTGCGAAAGAGGGGGTGTGCGCCCTCCGCCTGGTCACTGGTCACTGGTCACTGGTCAGTGGTGCCTGCGCCCCGCGTCGTTTCTTGGCTCGTCGTCCACTTTGGGTACCAACGATTCCACGAAGGTAGGGGCCTGCCTTGCACGGCGTGCGGTGTTGGATTGTTGGAGTCATCGGCATCGTTGTTTTCCAGGCGCAACACATATATCGCCTTTGCTGCCTGTCTGGCCGGCCTGTCTGCTTGCAGGGCATTTTGCCGAGCATTCCTCGTCTCCGTCGTGGCAGCACGACGGTCCATGGTCCATACGTGCTTACCCATTATCGCGAGCGACGGCTGGCGACGTCGGGCAATTGGCCTGGGTGATTGGGTGTATGGGTCCTTGGATCTGTGATCTGTCGCTGCAACGACTGCTGACTGCTGACAGGATACCGACCACGGCGACCAGTCGACAAGCCGTTCATCTCCGCACCCCCCTCCCCGAGTCCTCCTCGAGTGTCCACCCAGAACACCATCCTCCGAGGTAGACAGACCACCATACTTCAGACGGCGGCAGGACAAAAAAAGAGAGATAAAGACGCCGGCACGTCCCCCTCTTCCTGCCTGGGCATCCTGATCTCATCAATCCGTTTTACCAGGGAGCCTTTGTCCCTTTGTTGCCCATTCACGCCGTTTGCGACTATTCCCACCTCGGGCCTGTTCACCCTTGGGCTTCCAGCTTCTTCTGGCCGTCTTTCCCCGACACGGTGGCTTTTGCCTGCTTCTCGCACGGCTCTGCTGATTCTCGGACCGTCTTCGCCACCCACTGCGCGCATCCAGGTCAGTACGTCAGTGCCGCAGTCACAGCACAGTCATCCATCTACGCCGGCCACCATGGCTGACAAACCAGCGGCCTCTCTAGACACGAACAAACAAGCCTCGTCGTCGTCCTGTTTCTCGTCTTCTTTCGTTCCTCCTTCCACATCCTCCTCTTCTCCTGCATCTGCATCGTCGATTTTTGCATCCATCCATCGACCAACATCCAACTCTTCAATGCCTTCTCATTCTCCGTTCATGGACAAGCCCCATGTGTCAATGGCTCCACCACCACCACCACCACCACCACCACCAATGGCATCAATGGCACCATCAATGCCAGCGATGGAGTCCAAGAAGTCCAACATTGCCAGTTTAATGTCGCCTCCCGATGCCGTCCTCGACAGTTTTCGTCAGGCCTATTCGGCTGTGAGGAGCTCGGGCGGATTCGGGGGAGGCGGCGGAGGCGGTGCCCATGACAACAAACAAACAAGCTCGCAGCATCAGCCGCTGCCCATGTCGCCTCCAATATCGCCCTACAGCAAACCGATCGCAACAGCCGCCGCTCTGCCCACGACGCCGCTTGCCCAGATTGTCAAGGACCCCGTCTTGTATCCGGCCGACGAGCACTCTCCAGCCAGTCCGCCTGCACAACCGCTGTTCGCGCCTGCTGAACTCGAGCACCACCAACGGATTGTCGACGAGCATGTTAGGGCCAGATCGCATAGCATATTCGGGGGGGGTGTTGCGCCGCCCAGGCGAGAGGACTACGAACTGGCCCTCACGTTCCGGTCGCAGGTCATGAAGCACTATACCGCCAACCGAAAGGGATGGCTTCGCAAAGAGCGGGCCCTCTTGGAAGCGGACCGGCGGGCCGGTGCTCAGCGATACCACGCAATCATGCCGGCCAAACCCATTGCTGCAAAAGTGCCCAAGCAGCGCGTCGATCGAGTGTCCAAACCACATGCCACCCCTCGCCCGTTCCGCACAAACGCCACCACGAACGGCACGTCCCCGACTCGACCCGCCGGCCGCACTAGCGCCACGCCTGAACCATCCCGGCGGGTCGTTGCTCCCAATCGCGAGGACAAGGACTTCAATTCCATTGTGGACTACTGCCCCCCGCTGGACACGTTGCCCGAGCGAGCCAACAGCCTCAAGGTGGACTGGAAAGGCCAGCCCATCGACCTGAGCAGCGATCCTCATGCTGCCCGCCTCCATCCTGATGAGCTTCTCCTGGCAGGCAATCTACGCCTCGACTGTGCCACATACCTGACCAGCAAACGGCGCATTTTCGAGCGTCGCCTCCAGTGTCTCCGCACGGGCAAGGAGTTTCGTAAGACGGATGCACAGCAGGCTTGCAAAATTGACGTCAACAAAGCGTCCAAGCTATGGACTGCTTTCGAGAAGGTTGGCTGGTTAAACTCCCAGTGGGTGAGCCACTTTCTGTGACGAGGAGGGGCTACTGGCACAATTCAGGAACCGGCGACTTGCTCATTTTATATTTCTCATGGCTGTGCCAAATGCCGTGACAGATCCACACAGCGCCATCGTTGTTGTCATCTGTCATGGTCCCCCATTTCCTTTCCCGTCTTCTCTGATTGACCACCCCGCCATCATGTTTCTTCTTGATTCCGCACCCATCATCATTTTTTTGTCATTGGTTTACTTGCATTGCATCGCATTTTACGGCACGACACACCTCGGCTATTCGACACACAGAAAGCACTAGGGAATAACACGATACCCCGGAGTGGAAACCCAAGTTGACCCAACGCGATCACGTCACTCCACTCCATGTTTTGATTCTTTTCTTCTTTTCCCCCAGCATTTTGACATTCTCACGACGAGGTTTGGCGATGGACTAGAGATACCTGATGGTTCAGTTTGAGAAATCCAGGATAGTACATGCAGGGCCTTTTTTTTTTTTTTTTTTTTTTTTTTTTTTTTTTTAGCCGAAGGGGCTATTTGTTGCTCTTCTTCTTGGAGAATGAAGACGGCAGGCTGGATATTTGGGGCTGTCTTTCTCAGCAAAGAGCAGCAACCCCATTGTTTTGCGATTCTTTTTGAACAGGCGTGTGGATCGGGTTTTGGGAACCCCCCCCCCCCCCCCCCCTACACGGAAACCGCCAGTGGCACAACCCACTTTGGCATTGCATCTCTCCATCTCTAGTGGGCAGCTTCACATGACCTGAAATTCAATTGATTGAAATGCTCCAATGCCGCGGGCCAGAGCCCAGCGAATCCCCGTGTCTGTGTACTGTGACGTGTGTGGTGAGGAAGAGGCATGCAGACGGGCGGGACGCGGTGCAGAATGCATGTTGCACGGCGCATCTCGGTCGGACGTTGAGCGCATCTCATCTGGGACGATGGCGAGGGTCAGTCTGGCCGCCCACGGCATACATGGTCCTGTCGTGAGACTCGTGGGACTCGGGCCGTAGCAGGGCTGAAAGCGTGTCAAGGGTACTTGAGTTTTGATGATCATGATATCGACATGGGGGGGGGGGGCGCAGTTCGATCCGGAAGGGGGGGGGTGAGCAAGCAGCAGCAGGGCAGGGCAGGGCGGGCGGGGTGTGGGTTGCGATGCCGGCCCGAGGTGGAGGTTGTCGTGTCGTGGCGTGTCGTCTTCTGTTCTGTTCTGTGTGAGATTGGGATGGAGATGGATGGGGATGGAGCGATTTTGCGGTGTGTTGTGTTTGTAGGGAGGGAGGATGGGATGTCTTGTTTTGGGGGTTGTTTACTAGGACGTCTCTTTTTGGGGTTATTTATTAGGATGTCTCTTTTTGAGGTTTGCTTGTTAGGATGTCTTGTTTTTGGGGTTGTTTATTAGGATGTTTGTTTTTGGGTTTGCTTGTCAGGATGTCTGTTTTTGGGGCTGTTTACTAGAATGTAGGTAGGTAGGTAGGTAGGTAGGAGTAGCTCGACGAGTAAAGATACAGATCCAGGAAAAGCACCAAGTGTTTGATGGGTGGGAATGTGTCGGCCTTGACGGTACCTTGCTTGTGTTCTATTCTTTCCCCTTCTTTCTTTCTTTCCTTCCTTCCTCCCTTCTTTTCCCGAGTGGTCCGCTGCGCCTGCATGGTGGGCAGTATAGTATTATTGTACAAGTGAGTACCTAGTAGGTAGGTAGGTAGGTAGGTAGGTAGTTGGGAGGTAGATCGGCGATGGCAGCACCTCTACTTGACGTCCATGTGCTGCACCGCCCTGAACCACTTTTGCTCGTCGGTCCTGGAAAGCGGCACGGTTAGTAAGAAATATTCTTCTTCTTCTTCTTCTTCCTCCTCCTCCGTTCATCATCATCGTCAGGAAACAACAAGGCAGAATCAGACTCACTTGTCAAACTTGAGCAGCTTCCCCAGCACAGGCACAAGCTGCGCGCGCAACCTCCCGTCCTTTTGCTCCAGAAACTGCAGCAGAATCGTCTTGAGGTACATCATCTCGGCACCCGGGCCGGCGCCCGGGCCGGCACCCGCACCCGCTCCCGCGCTTACGCTCCCGCTCCTGGTCGAGTCGACGGAGCTGCGCCGGCTCGGGTGATTGCCCGCCGCGCCGCCCGCGACCCTGAGCTGCGCCTGCGCGCTCTTGAGCTCCCTGGCCAGCCTCTCGTACCGGGCCCTCGAGTCGTCGAGCATGGCGCGCAGGTCCCCGCGCTGCTTCTCCCCGTCGCGGAGCTGCGTCTCGGACGTGTCGAGCGCGGGGCGCAGCTGCGAGACGGTGGAGCGGAGCAC
>SRQA01000467.1:0-22216 GCA_018360365.1 Claviceps citrina | reverse complement strand
GTTGTTCTGTTTTTTTTTTTTTTTTTTTTCCTTTTGAAGAGATTACACGGGCCGATTTGTTGTGTCTGTCTTTCTTTTCAAGGTAGTGATGGGGGGGGGGGGGAAGGGGCACGAGTTACAACGATATATACCAACCTCGAGAATGGAATGCCATGCGCATTTGCTAGTACCTACCCTGGAGACTTGCACAATGCGCGCGGGGACACGTGACGGAAGATGCTGGGGCAAGTCACCACAAAAACACACCACAACCGGTGCTTTATTTTACAAAGATACATGCAAGGACTCGACCGGCGCTTATCAGTGAGCACGGTAGGAAGTGCAGCTGGGTAAGTGGTGTTAGCTAGGAAGTTGCGCATACCGTGACATTTATTTATTTATCCCCTTTTTTGCATATAGCCTGAGTGCCTACCTACTACCCAGTATTGGTAGGCAGCGCTAGATCCTGACTTCCACTCCTGATTGGCTTCGACCCCCTGCCAAGTACGGTCGATTTGTAAATTAATTCAAGGGTTCGGTTCGACGGTAGCCTCGGTAGGCAACACAAGTCAGCCTCAGCGCCTGGTCCGTCACCTGACCGTGGCACCTGACCGTGACAAAAATGCAAGCGGGCCCCTCAGCCCAGGCAAGAACCCATACTATTGTCTCGCGCAGGTTCATCGCCAGAGTGAATTGAACTGGGCAGGTTGTGAAAAGGCGTTGTCGCTGCTAGGGAGCATGCTGATTGGAACAGAAAAGCGATAGGAACTCCTGAGTCGTCGATCATGCACTGGCTAGAGCCTAGGACTCTAGGAGCATGGCTAGCGGCGGGCGGTCCTCCGTTCCCTGGCCGCATCCGGGCCAGCAAGCATTGGCACTGGGCAGAAACCAAATAAGGACATGAGACAGACGTGACGCAGCCCCACGACAAACAAGCGACTGGGAATCAACGGCCACGGGCACACGGACGCCGCCAAGAGGAGCATCTGCGTCGTGCCGTCAAAGGCCGCAAAGCGTCGCCGAGGTGCCTCGCATAAAAACGACCAGATGACGCCTTTCAATGCCGTCAACTTGAACGTGGTGCGCGTCTCTCACCACCCTGGTTTTTTTTTTTTTTTTTTTTTTTTTTTGTGGCGTCTGGTGCCAGCATCTCGCCGGAGCCCCAGCTGACGATCGGTCGCGCACGTGGGCCGATGGGTGCTTGACAAGGACATGGCCGTGCTAATTGTGACAGACTGACGGTGTTTGATTGCTCGACAACGACGGCGACAATTTCAATATTTCAATAAATGTATCGATCGGACTCGCCGACGAAAGAATCAAACGCCTCTCCTTCCCCCCCTTTTGTTCTTCTTCTCGGGGCGGAGTGGGCGAGTCTGCATTTTGGGGCTTTTGTTCTCTCGGCCTGGTCGAGAATGCGCAATGTGTCTCGAGCGTTCGTAACTTGTATAACTTGTGCAGCACGGCGTGGCGCTGGCTGGCCGGTGCTGGCTGGCCGGTGCTGTAGATTCCCCTGTCGACATGGCACTCGCGCCCGTGGCGGCACTGGGGCTGCCCGGGCTGCAAACATGGATTGGACCTTCTCGAAGCCTGTGCCATCCGTCGCTTCCTTCCTGTGTTTGGCCCGAGCTATTCTCGCCGCTTGCCTGCATTAGCCCATCATGATAGTCACCTTCGCGCCTTCCCACTCAGCACGTCTGTTATAGGTACTAGGCAGGTACCTAGTAGATACCTTCATGTGGCAGATACCTACTTCTCCAAGGCAGCAGCTCTTCAGTACCACATGTACTGGCAGGCACCCGGTACCGAAAAGTACGAACCTACCTCCGCTGCAGCGTGCACCACAGACCCGCCAGTCCAGCGCCACCGCCACCACCACGCGTGCTCCGCCAACGCCTGCTCCATCCTCGTGGCGCGCTACCGGGCTGCATCTATCGCCGTAGGAACCTACAGGCGGCAGCTACCTAGCACGTACCTGCCGGCGTGGCCTGGTGGGCGTCGCGTTGTGTCACCGTGCCGCCGCCCAATCACAATTCCCCAGACGTGATTTGAGTCCTCCTCAGGCTCCTCTTTGGCCGGAATTGATGTTGAGCCTGCGCCGGCCTCGTGCAGCCGGCCAGCCAGCTCCCGATCTGAAACAAGGCTATGGTCCCTTTGATCCCTTTCGAGCACCTGCCGCAGACTTTGACCAGGGGATCCATTCATTGGCGCTTTCCCCGTTGCTTTGGCTACATTCAGCCTGCTTCTGCATCTGCATCTGCATCTGCATCTACGTCCACGATCCAATTCTCAAATCCACCTTGTAACACCACAAGTCACCGTCTTAAAAGGTCAAAGCAGAAATCGCATTGCGTTTCGTGCATTGCTCCGTCACAGCATCCTCTTGCCTTCGTCCCTCTCCGGCATTGCGTCCACCACCCTCCCTTTCCTGGTTCTCGCTTCTTCTCTTCTTCAGGTCTGCACATTGTTTATTCTCCCTTTCGAGCCCGCTGCACGAGCTTCCGATCGCCCGTAGCCTTTGACGGCATACTGCGCACATCGACCTGTCGTCGACTACCCGGCGGCGGCCTATCACGAGCTGTCGCATCTTGCTTATAAACTTAATTCTACAAACCACGGTTGTTCTCGAAATAACCGCCCAACGTCCCGACAGCAGCTTTCACGAAAACGCCCTCCAGAAAAAAAAAGATAAAAATCAATAAATAACCGAAAGCTAGATCGCGTCGACCCGAAACCCCTATAGACCTTTTGTTGTCGTCTTCTCAGTCACCCCGCGGTCCACCAGGCTTTCGATACCCAGTATGCTTTCTGGCTTGCGACTGAGATAATCCCTTCTCCCGTTCCCCCCGCCTTCTACAACTCGTTCAGACAGCATGGGCAACAGTCAAGGAAAGGCCGTCGACCTCAACGGCGAAGGTACGTCATTGCCCTTCCGCCCACCATGGGAAAGCCATTTCTTCGTGGCCCAAAAGCACACTCGTCAAGTCGTTGTCCGATCGCCATCACTCTGTTTTACCTTGGGTCGGTTTTGCAACTCTTGGGAATCGACTCCGCCCATGTCTGTCATTTCAAGGTCGTCGTGTGGCTATGGACAAGTTTTTCTAATCAGGGTTGTATTAGTCAATTTAAACCATTTTCGTCTTCTTCGAGTTGTTGGCCGAGGCGCGTTTGGCAAAGTGCGAATTGTTGAGCGCAAGGATACCAGCCTGTCGTTCGCTTTGAAATATATCAGAAAGGATGAAGGTATGCAGTTACTTCGTCGGGGAAAGTCCACTACCCGAAATGAACCACTGAAACCCTTGTCTTCTCTGCTTGCGGGTGACTTGGACGAGGCGGACCCCCCCCCCCCCCCCCCCCCCCTTCCTTCTCTCTCCGGGACGTGGAGTGCTGATTCGAGAACCAATTCAGTCGTAAAATCAGAAAGTGTACGAAATATCATACGTGAACGGAGAATGCTCGAACATGTCAATCATCCTTTTATTTGTAATTTGCGGTACAGCTTTCAAGATGTTGAATACATGTACGACGGGCTTGTGCCTCCCCCGCCCCCCTTGGTGATGCCTGCAACCTGCAATCTGCATTCCCTGCATCCTGCAACAGCTAACCTGGACCGACGTAGGTACCTCGTGGTGGATTTAATGAGTGGTGGTGATTTGCGATTCCATATCTCGAGAAAGACATTCACCGAAGAAGCCGTTCGATTCTGGATTGCTGAACTGGGATGCGCCTTGAAATATATTCATGGTCAGAATATCATACATCGAGATGTCAAGCCTGACAATGTCTTACTGGACGCTGATGGTCATGTCCATCTCACAGATTTTGTGGGTTCTCTTATTTGTCTTCATACACGTTCTCGAAATTTGATGATTAACCAGCCAGGCAGAATGTTGCTTCGGACATTGTTCCCGGGAGGCTCCTCACGAGTAAATCAGGCACCTTGGCATATCTGGCTCCCGAGGTGTACTCCGGGAAGGGATATACTGTGTGTGCTGATTGGTGGTCATTGGGCGTACTATTCTATGAATGCATTTACAACAAGGTGTGTGCGAAGCTCCTGGAAAGTATCATGCCATATATAGCGAGCGACAACGTGGTTCATCTTGGATTCATCTGACCGCACTTGCAGCGACCATTCGAGGGCAACAGCGAGTCGTCTCTCAGCCAACAGATCCAAACTTCAAGCCCCCGATACCCAGTGACGCAACCGCCCGTGTCTTTGCCGTGTTTGTACGCCATTCGGGCTGCTTTGGACGTCAACCCTCAAACTCGGATGGGCTTCACATGGGAGAGTTTTATTTACAACGATTTTTTCAAAGCAATTGATTTCGATCTTCTCGAGCAAAAGCGAATTGAACCAACTTTCATTCCCTCGTCTGACAAGACGAACTTCGATGCTACCTATGACCTGGAGGAGTTGCTTCTCGAAGAGGCTCCACTAGAGGCCAGAGCGAGACGACAGAAGCCTCGAGAGCGATTAAAGGACGACGCGACAGATCAAGAGATTCGAGAGGACGAGCTTTATCGCATGATTGAGAGGGATTTCCGACCGTTTGACTACACGTTGGCCGCATACAAGAAGTATGAGACATGATTGCTGCTGACCAGTTGCTCTACGAAGTTTGGGGATATAAGAACTGGCTGACCGATATGATAGAATCGCCGAGGCATCTCAGGCTCTCAACCAAGACGCCAACGTCAATGCATTGGAAGCCCAGGGCCCACAGGCGTTTACGACAGATGCAGCCACGCCGGCTTCCGCATGTATATCGATGCACGATGACCGCCAGCCGGCCAAGACCTCGGGCGCTGGGTCCTCATCCGATGCCAGTCACTGTCGTCCAGTACGCCCTGCGCCACCTCCACCTCAGTACCAGAGCGAGTATCTTAGCAGACAACGCCCAAGCACGAGCAATAGGGTGGCAAGCCCAACCGGTGGCGTGCAGGTAACTCTGGATGGCGGTGGCAGCTGGTCAGAGCTCGCTCGACAAGATGCCACACTTCCCAGAGACGCCAATGCGCCAGCCGGAACCAAAGCTGAGAGTTTGAGTGGAATGTTTGGCTTTCTAAAGAGCAAGAAGAGCAGAAACTACAGTCCTCGGCCAAAGGAACGAGGCGTCTTGGGAAAGGAAGGCGCGAGAGTCGTGATCAGCTAGCAGACTCGTTGAGGGTTCTCGCTGCTTGACCTGCCATGTGCCGAGCACCGAGCCGGCGATGATGCAGAATCACGTTTACATTGAAACACGCGAACGCCTGGTCTTGTGTCTTCCTGGGTCAGATCAATGAGGTCGGCCTTGATCGACATGGCGGTAGGGCCAATTCAAGTATCAGCGGTGCTCCGCCCCCCTGAAAGTCGGAAACCAGTGCCATGCTACTTACGAAGACTACTACGATCTGATTGCCCAAGTGGCTCAACGAACTGGTGGCTACCTGAACCCAATTTGTTGGCGGTACACGTATAGATGATGGGAGGCGACGGAAGGAAAAGCATTTCATATTTTACATTCGCGGTCTGTCTGTTCTCTTTTTCTACGGCATATGTACTCTCCTGTTCTCCCTTGTCGTTGTTCAAATCACTTGTCTTTCTTCTCCTTTCTTTTCTCTTTGGAATCACAAGTAGACTTGGCGTGGTTTCATGTACACTTTTCTTTTCTGATGCTGGTTTATTCTCCTCTGTATTCTTTTTTTTAAGCATAGTACGGCCTAGTTATGTTAGATAGCTAGCTACTCGTGGACCTCGTAGGTAGGACCGTGGCGAACGGCGTTTGGGGTGCGTTGGAGGAAAAGATTCAAAATAAATCACAAAACAGACATTTAATTGATACGAGATGGATGAGAGATGTAGGGTACCAGGTGCTGCTATGTAGTACCAGACAATGAGGGCAGATGCATACTGGCAAGACACCACTGCCAAGTACAGTGCGGCGCGAGAAGGACGGAAAATGGATGCGATTTCGTGTCTTTTCGTGCAATGGCATGCCTAACTAACTACCTACCTACCTAGTACCTGCCCGCCTGCTATACATTGCATACCTACCTACCTCCTAGTAGATACCTACCTGCTATACCACAACCTGCCGCTGCTTATATTTGCCGAGAAAGTTGACCTCCGTCCTCGTATTCTCTCCGAAGCGCCGTCAGAGGAAACCCACATTTTTTTTTTTTTTTTTTTTTTCCATGTTTATCATCAAATTCAGGGTGGAGAGTGTGCCCTTGCATCCATACACCTGTCCCGTCATCCCATCTCCTCGTCCATTTGAGTGCCATCATTCTTCTCCACCGACCAGAAAGCCACCCCGGAAGGGAAAGTCCACCCTACGGCGTGGGGACGACGCCGTCGGGCCCGTCCGACTTGACTGCTATTCCTATTCCGAGCTTGTCTGCCACGCAATCTGCCCGTGCATCCTTGGCGACGTACTTCTGGAGGATGGAGTCGAAGTCACGCTCGTTGACGACGGGACCGCTGCCGGAGCACTTGGCCTTCTTGGTGAGCTCGGAGCAGAGGCCGTCGAGGTCGAAGTCGGTGGTCTGGGTCTTGGGGCAGGCTTGGAGTTTTTGCCTGCGAGGGTGTGTGAGTGGCTGGTTTTTCTTAGGGGGGGAACCCTCGACGGGGGCCTTTGGAATGTACGTACCAGACTTGATGGCAGCTTATGAGGGGCTGTTTGCTCTCGTCCTTGTCCAGGGCGTCTTGTTGGGCGTCGATCTCGGCGATCAGGTTCTTCTTGGGGGGGGGGATTGTGGGCGCCGCGTTGAAGGGAGTCAGGAAGTCGGCGTCGAGGTTGTCGTTGAGGACGATGTCGTCGTACAAGGGGTTGGAGAGCACGTTCTCCTGTGGCTCTCTGTAGTCTCCGAACAGCTGGGGATCGAAACTGCCGGCACCGTGCTGCTGCACGAGCCAGTCGAAGCTTGGGCTGCCCATGTTGAGGTTGGCAACATGGCTGAATGGCTGGACCGTCGGTCCGGTCGCTGGCTGCTCCTCGCCGATGGTGGTCAGGGTCTCGAGTGGTTTGAAGGCCATGGGAGACTGCGTGAAGGGTTCGGGAGATGTGCCGCAGGAGGAGCTTGGCCCCCCGACATTGGAGTTTGACGAGGCCGAGGGCGAGCTGGTGGCTGCGGCGACGCTGAAGGGCACCGAGTCCAGACTGGCGCGAGATCCGGTCCCGGTACCCGTCGAGCCGTTCGTATATCGTGCAAAGGCGGTGCCGAGTTCGAATGGGTCGCCGCCTTTATTCGATCGTTGCGGGCCTGGTCCTGGCCACTTGCTCTGGCTGTCCATGCTACAGGCCGCGGTCTTTTCCTGCCGATTTGGCACGCCTTGCTGAGGGCTGGTGGGCGCCGATGTGGATGGTTTGCTCATCGGCGGTCCTGGTAGCGCGCCGAACCTGGGAAATTCGAATTGGAAGCCGCCGCCGTAGCCCGAGTTGTTGGCGGCAGCATCGCCAAGGGGCGTCTTCTCGCGGGACGCGGGCTTGTTGTGCATGAGGACGGCCAGACGCTGCTTGTACTGATTTAGCTCGGCCGTCATGCGATCCACTTGATCTCGTAGCTGGGAATTTTCATGGCTCGTGGCCTCGGAAGCCTTCTCCAATTCTTCGACCTTGGATTCCAGATCCTTGAGATGCTTTTCTTTGCGTTCTCTGAAGGCGCGCTGGGCGGCCCTGTTCTGCGCCTTGCGTTTCTGCACAATCGAGTCAGCATGATGATGCATGATACGAACAAAAATGCCATGCGGCAGCGCGTGCGTCTCAGCGGGAGGGGAAAAGATGAAAGCAACCAACTTACAGACGCTGGCTCTGAAGTCAACGGCTTGCGACCGGGCTTCTTTGCGACTTTTTCGGCGCTCTCTCGTCTCTTGGGGTCATTGCCCAGGCTGCTGTCGTCCCCCTCGTCAGCCGGGTGGCTTCGCTTCTCGTGGGCCTCACCCTCGGTCGAGTCAGAGTTGACGGTGCCGGGGACTGCATGAGCTGTCGCCTGGGCCCCGTCGCCCCCGGCGCTGGCAAAGGAGAAGTCGAAGCTGGTGTCGCCGAAATCATAGTCGTAGCTGTCCAGGTAAGGGCTCTCTTGCACGCCCGCGCCCTCTGCGAGCTGCGTCGGCGGACTCGGGAGCATGTTGGTCGACAGGGACAGGCCGTTTGCGGTCGGAGGTGAGGTGCTGCGCTGCTTGTTGGCGTTCAGAGCAGCGAAGAGTAGGCTCTGCTGATGCGGGGTCAAGAGAAAGTTGGGTGGCAAAGAGCCGCCGGCGCTGCCGCTAGAAGCCATCGCGGAAGCGGATTCTCGAAAACGTCGTCGGATGGCGGGTACCGAAAAGGGACAGACAGAAAGGAATACTGGGAGCGGACGGAAAGAACGAAAACCGAGTGGTGGGATGGCTGGCTGGAGAGCGTTGTTTCGTTTTCCTTCTCTCGCCTTCCCACAACAGCCTGGCAAGGGAAAAACGTGAGGTTGGGCGGCGCCCGCAACGTGGTACAGCAATTGACGACTCGGTTCCCAGTCGCGCAGAGGAAATGCCAGCTGTTTGGCCCGATGGTGGGAGATCCGAAAAGTCCGAGGAAAGCCGCTTGTTCAGCGCGCGGAACACCCGACCGTGGAGTGAGTCACGGAACACAAAGGCAGCAGCGTCTTGAACGTCTTGAACGGTCTGTCTTGTTCAGCCGGCGGATCAGGGCGGACCGTGTACGTGAGCAAGACGTAAAGGGCAGACGGCCAGACAAATGAAATTCCAATCACGCGTTTCTCGATCCGACGCAATGGCGGCGGCCGGGCGGGGCGGCCTGTGGGCGTCGAGCGTTGGGAATTGCCAATTGGGACTTTGCGCGCGCGCATTTGTAAGCCGACTTGTTGTTGAAATGCCATTGTGGCTTCTGCATCTGAATTTCGAAAGCAACCACCATGTCCACGTTTCGGAGAATGACCGCGTTGGCCTTCCACTTTTGTCGCCGTTGAAAGAAGCCTTTTTTTTTTTTTCTTTCTTTTCTTTTTTCATTCCCCAGACGCTTCCTAGAAAAAGCAAGTATGGAGCGCCGTGATACGGACAACGTGTGCTTGTCTTTTGGAAGGTCAACGGGCAATCGACATGTCGGCAGACGAAGCTGTTATGTTTGAGTAGGTAGTTAAACATGCAGTTTTTGGGAAACACACTAGCTAAACAAAGACGAGTCTTTTGACTATTCGGTGCATCTGTCAACTTTACTTGCTTCTAGCTTATTTGAGCCTGAACTACGCGTATCGCTCAACCTGTGGGGCACCAGACGATTGATCATCATCGTCCGCTTCTGAATGGGCAGCCAAGAGCCTCGAACAACCCGGGGAGTTGGCTAATGATACGACGATAGGGAGATGAAGCTTGTATCGCTTCTTCTCATCTTGTTCCAAAAAGAGGCAAGCAAAAAAGAATCGGGCACTTTATTTGATGGCATGGGAAATAAAAACGGCCATGCTGAACGTGTTAAAATGACCACTTTCACGGAGACTTGTTACGATTAATGAATTTATTCCACTACTTCATGTACCATTTAAGGGAACATCTAGGGGTATAGTTGCATAAACACATTGCCCGCATTGGCACGAAACGCCTCATTCGATTCGTGCTTCAATGATTATCTTCCGAGTAACATCCACGATGGCCTTAGTGCTTGGCAGCCTCCTTGTGGACATCGGCCTTGGTGTCATGGCCCTTCTGGTCGACCTTGTCGCCGACGGCATCTTTCGCAGCAGTCAGACTGGAAACTCCAGTGTTAGCAAAGTACGCAACTCGACGATCCATGGAACCGAGAGCACCTACCGAGTACCAATACTGGCGTTGCTGTCCTTAGCGACCTCCTTGTTGGTCTCGTGGCTAGCACCGGAGACTGCACCCTGGACGGTCTCGGAGACGTAGTTGGCGGCTTGCTTGACGGTATCCATTGTGGTAGAAAGTTGTGAAATGTCACAGGCCAAAGATTGGAAGATTGGTTCGTTTGATGTTTGTGTTGGAGATGTGAGCTGTGGCGGTATTTAGAAGAGCCACCTTCCAGAGGAGAGGCAGATTGGGGTTTATATACCCAGGAAATCGGGCTTACAAAGATTCCATCATTCACAGCAACTTGCCTTTCCCCTCTTCCAACTCGGACTGTACCTTTCTCGACTACCGCGACAGTCCAAGCTTCACGAGAGTCCCACTATCACCCCTAGTGGACCAGTAGAATCCACCAACATTGGCGACACTGCCAACGTGAGTTGCAGCTGTGGGCATGGTGAAGCTCCGTAGCCGCAAACGACGTCCGCAATTATTGGCAAAGTGGGGTGGATGGAGGTGGATGGACGGTTCGGAGAATGGAGAATGACGACATGACCTGTTGTTTTGCTGCCGTGCGTACCTTAGCTTCTTCGCAGCCAAGAAATGCGCCTCTCTCAAGCCCGTACTAGATTTGTTTAGGCAAGCTCGAGCCTTTTCGTTCCAGTTTTGGCGTGTGTGCTGGCCCTGCTGGGCGGTGCTCATGCGGGATGACGTGATCGATCTTGATGTACCGTCGAGCATGCACCTGTTGCGACATCGTCCTTCATCATTAGATCACCTTGGTATTCGGATAAAAAAACCCCTCTTCGTATCAGAGACGTTCATCATCCGCTATCAACTACCGAAGAAGCAATCTTGTAATCCATAAAGTATCCATCCATCTACCTGTGCATTATTGTCCGACGACTAGGTGCCCGGCCGATCTGCTCGGATCTATGACAAGGAAAGGATAGTGGGTCCGAGAACGGTCTGGACTCGAATGGTAAGTTGGCCAGCATTGAGCAACCAGAAAAGGCCCCGTGAGCCCAACCGGCAACGGGTGGGCTGTAGCCAACAGACTGACGAAACGCTTGATGATGTAACGTCTGCTTCTCCGGAGCTGATCGGCCATTTGTATGTGCGATCAAGATGTTGCGTTAACCTTGGCCTTGCTCGGGCGATCTGCTGTCTTTAAATTCCACATGCCGACGCCAATGCATAGTGGTTGCTGGTCGACCCTTCTTGCCGGGCGGAGGGCCATGTTGGTCAGATACTAGGCGGTACCTGGACTGTTTCAAGTAAACCTGATGTGCGATGTGGCAGGTTCTGGTTTCAGGCACTGGGATCGGATTGGGAGAAGATGGGCAAGGAGAGGCAACAAATGCTCAAATCATACTATTCCGGGGATGAAGATCACGTGACTGAGCTGTCGCGGCCAGCCAGGCCCACATGCCTGCCCCACATGCCTGCTGAAGCCCCCTTGGACGGGAGGAGGGTGCATGCGGTCAATCTCTTGATTCCTGATGAACTGCCCTTGAGCATATCAACTGCATTACCCAACTAACTGTATGCGGGAGACAAGAAAGGGGTCGCACTTCTGCTAAATAGCATGAGATACGAGACAAAGTGAAACATCGATGGATCTCGCCTACGATCACATTCAGGAGGAGGCCTATCCCGAGGACAAGAAGGAGCCGAACGAAACACCAGAGTCAAAACCGGAGGAGTCGTCCTTGAACAACGACTTGCAGGATGCCTACAAAGCTATTTCTTCGAGTGCTTGGGGTATGAAAATAGGTGGATTCCTTGGAAATGTCATGAAACAGGCAAGTTGATACCGACAAAGGCAGCAGAGTAGCACCCGAAGCTAAGCGGACCTTCAGGGCGAATCCGTCTACGCACAAGCTCAGAAAGAACTTGCCGAGGTCGGAGAAGACGCAACCAAGGGCTTCACAGATCTGAAAGAGTCGCTCATCAACCGAACGCGATCACTCTCATTCAACACAGCGATGCCTGCAAACGAAGCACCAGATGGCGACGAAACACAAATATCCACGCCAACAAAGGCAAAGGTCGACCCATCCGATGACGTCGCGGCCGGATCCGAAACAGTGCTGTCACGACTTCGAGCAGAAGCCGCCAAACGTATCAAAGACCTGCAGAAAGCCGAGGATGCCGCCGACGAGGCTCTCTTACGATTTGGCGGCAACGTCAGGAACTTTCTACGGGACGCCATTAGCATCGCGCCACCCGACGAGTCGTCGCAAGATTCTACGCTGCTTTTTGAAAGCAAAGATGCGCAGGGAAGGCGGGTCATTCACCCGACACGCTTCGAAGCGCAGATGCACGTTATCCATACATCCACTGAGGGATTGACAAGCGATCCTGCCGGGGATGAATTCGAGAAGTGGGCTGCGGACTTTGATGCGGTATCGAAGACGGATGAGATTGCTGCTGACCTTGCGAAATACCCCGAGCTCAGAGCTTCCATGCAGAAGCTGGTCCCCAACCAGGTCCCCTACGAAGACTTCTGGAAGCGTTATTATTTCTTCAGACATGGTATTGAAACAGCCGAGTCGAGACGCCGTGATTTATTAAAAGGTATGCAGCTATATGGAATTTTGAAACTTTCACAGTAGGCTGATCTTCCATTTGAAGCCGCCTCCACCGAAGATGAAGTTGGCTGGGATGACGATGACTCGGACGAGGAAGGTAAAGAAGGTGCAAAGGAGCCAGTCGACGACAAGTCAGTCACGTCCAGAGCGTCCTCCACAACCCTCAAAAGCCAAGAGAGTCTTCCCAAGCCAGTGCAGTCCCAAAAGTCCCATGACGAAAAGTCCCAAGCAGACAGTGAAGCCAGCTACGATGTTGTGGGAGCTGCCTCGGGTAAAACCAGCCAGGCGCCGAGTAGCCCGAAAGACTCAAGAAAGGCAGACGATAGCGATGATGATTGGGAATGATGCGAATCCATCATGGGCTGAGCAAGCAATCAAATTTGTTACAAATGATTGCACGGAGCTTGGCGTTCTGATTGTATTGATGATTCCCAAACTTCTCCCGAGAGCATATCTCTTAGTACGTCATTATATGCGTCTGGCGGGCATCGATCCGTGGCAGTGGACGTCCAAGTCGAGAGCAGAAAACTTGCGCGAGTTGTTCCATTTATTTCATCTTCGCTTGTTGGTCACCTTTGTGAAGCCGTCTTCGTCCACCTCTGGAGCCGGCTTTGCTCTCGGTGCCAAAGCATCTGCCATGTCCACGTCAGCCCTCCCCTTGACGTCTTCGTCACCATCCCCGTCACCATCCTCATCCTCATCGTCCTCAGACTCCCAGTCTGTTTCTTGGTCCGCATCATCGGCCTGCTTGAACATTTTAGCCACATTGCTACCCGTCAGGTTCCGAAACCGCTCGGCCAACTTCTTGACCTCGTCGAACTGGCCGATGGCGCATTGCGCGCGTGCACGAATAATGTTGCCGGCAACTTCGAGCCCTGAATCATCATCGGTATTGACATCGAACTCGTCGATCATGACCTGAAGCAGAAACGTTTCAACATACTCCAGGTCGGGCTCCTCGGCGTTGCTTGTCTGGCGACCTTGAGCAGCATCGGTAAAGGCAGGGAACAGATCGACAGTGGCACCGGCGAACCAGTCACGCTTGTCAACCGAGTCTGGACCGCCCCAGCCGTTTTGGACGGCCAACGTCAGAGCAGGCCAGAGGTGGAGCGAATAGGCGACTGCCTGCTCAAAGTTTGATTGTCGCTCGGCTGGGGAGACCATACGTTAGCGCGTTCGTCATCTTCCCCTCCCCAGAGAGGTAGCAATGCTCCTGAAATACCTGCTGTTGGCAGCTGCGAGCTGTCTGTAGAAGCGGCCATGGCTTGTTGTATTTCTTTGGCGGTGTTGCTGCCGGGTGGTGTTTCTTCTTGTCATGGGTGCGAGTTGGAGGGGCAGATGCGCACCACCACGGACCTCTGGACAAAAATTTCGTTCGACGGTTGCACTTTCCAGGTCCTCTCTAGACCGTCCAACTTCCTACCTACCAAGGTCCTTGCTTGTCTAAGAGTGGGCGGGCAGAGATGGACCAATCAGGGCGTGCTGTAGTTGCTATACCTACTGCGCTATTACCTTGGGTAGTACATGGTATGTAGGCCAACACAAAGCATGACATCATGCGGTTCCCCTGCTTGGTCGTACGCTGCACTGCATCATCTCGTTTCTGTAATAATGGTAGATTTGACCTCTGTTTCTTTGCCAGTATACGCTCTCTCTCGGGTTCAATTCAGTTACCTACCATGTTTACCAGTATCGGACTTCTCTACTCATGATGCCCAAGCTCAGTACTACGTCGGTCTCTTTGGCCGTGACCCCAACAGTGGTGTCGACGCTGTTCTCCCATGTATGTGCGCACCTTTGCCAGCTTCAGAGACGGCGTTGTCGTGTGGCTAAACTTCTGGGATTGACTCGACGACTCTTTGAATTGCACGTGAATCTAACTGCAATTGCTTCTTGGCTCTGAAGTATCTCAATCGGGGGCCTCTGAAAGACAGACCGACCGCGCACCTGTCATATGACGAGGGACTGCATCTCATTCGATCATTCTTGGACTTTGCGTCGCATCATACCGTAGAAGAGCTTCAGGCCTTCACCGCCCAATGGGTCCCAAATCCGCGATGGGTGAAAGTCGAGATCGAAAAGATATCAAGCGAATACCTCACCCAGTCAGCCAGATTGATTCAAGCCCAATTTGGGACGGACGGCATCACCCGGGTGGGAGGGCATGAGTGGTGGCAGTGGCGCAAGCCGAAGTCTTCGCTCGAGGCAGAATGGATCGAGATGAGGACCAACTACAATGCTAGAAAGGTTCTTGATGATCCAGGCCGGCGCGTGATGCTTTATATCCATGGTGGCGCCTATTTTTTCGGAAGCGTCGACGAGCACAGATATCAGATGCAGCGTCATGCTCGCAAGCTGAAAGCTCGTGTGTTTGCTCCCAAGTATCGCCTGGCCCCTCAGTTTCCCTTTCCTTGCGGTCTTCAGGACTGCTTGGCGTCCTACCTGTACCTGCTTTCTGTCCAAGACCCAAGCACCATCATCATAGCAGGAGACTCTGCTGGAGGAGGCATGGCCCTGTCCATTTTATGTATATTGAGAGACCAAGGCATTCCCCTTCCCGCTGGGGGCATTTTGATCAGTCCATGGGTAGACTTGACACACTCTTTTCCAAGCGTGGCATCTGACACGCCGTTTGATTATATCCCACAATCAGGCTTCCACCACAAACCGTCTCGGGCCTGGCCGCCGCCGAATGACGATGAAATAGCCGCGCTCCAGAGCGAGGCAGGAGAAAAGGCGACCAGACGCGCAAGCAATGACGCCAGTGTTGAGTGTGATGATGCGGAAGTGGCCGAAAATCTTGGTGATTTGAGCGGCTCAGAGGCCAGCTCTGCAAAATACTTGTCAGTGATGGTTGACGGTAAATCTGTGATAATCAAAGATCAAATCCAGGTGAGTCAAAGTTTGCTAAGCCGGCAGAAGGAAAGAAAAGGCGATGCTGATCAGGAATTAGCTATATACAACGAATGCCTTGCTTGACCACCCTCTTGTGAGTCCGGTAATGCAGACGACACTTGGGGGACTACCTCCATTGCTGATCATGGTCGGCGGCGGCGAACTTTTGCGTGATGAGCAAATTTACTTGGCGCACAAGTGTGCAAACCCGAGGAAATATGCACCACCGCCTGACTCCCTGTCGGGGCGTGAGCGTGAGCTGTTGCAAAAGTACAAACCAACAGATGTTCAACTCCAAGTGTGGGATGATCTGTGCCACGTTGCGCCGACTCTCAGTTTCACGAGACCTGCCAAGTTCATGTACCGATCCGTTGCGCAGTTTGGTGCTTGGGCTCTTGCGAGAGCTCAGAAGAGAGGGATCGACATCTTGCACGATGACGATATCTCTGTCATAACAAGCTCGGAATCAGACAGGGAGGACGGAAAAAGTGCTCTTCAGCGTGAGGAGGATGAGCGCCAGCTGGACAAGACGGAAACGGGGCAAGTAGGAAAAGCCAGCGATCCATTGCCCCCCTTCAGGAAACACATGATCCGACAAAGAGTTACCCGTCACGGCGTGACTCTCCCGTTGGCCTCCGAGGAAGAGCTACCAAGTTGCTGCGTCCAGTTATCTGACGTTGGAGTGGTCAAAGAGGGCCTCATTCGGCGGTGGCTAGGAACACGGAACCAGTGGGATCAGAGGTACTCGACCGCCAAGACCAAGGTTCACAAGCAAATCGTCCAGGAAATGGTCAGGGGCTTCCATGATTTGGGGCCAAACGAGCATCCGCCTCCTTCTGCACTTGCAGGCAGGCGACCGGTTGATGAGGACATGGTGGAGAAGAAGACGAGATCCCGGAGCATAGGGCTGGCACTGTGGTCTCTCTGGGGCTCCAAGCACGACGAGCTCACAGTTGCGCGTGAGAAGGAGGCCGACAAAACCGCCGAGGCCCAGGCCGTCACTGGAGACGGGGGAAGAGGTGCCAGGTTGCCTCAAGACATGGTCGAGTCTCAGCAACCGGGACCCTCCCCCAAGGCAGCCCCTGAAGATAAAAGCCGCTCCCGCCGCCGCACAGTCGTGGATGAGAACCAGACAGACGGACCGGCCGACGCCGAAGATACCCCTGTGGCGCAGCTGATAGAGAAGCGGCGGCAGCAGGAAGCGGCTCATGCTGTCTCACCGAGTCCCAACCATGTCCCTGAAACGGGAGTGGCTGGCAAGCGTCCCTTCATAGACGGCATTGCGCTGCCGTTCAGTCTGAAAAAGGACGCAGACACGGCTAGCATGCTGACCTTGAACTCGGCATTCTCTCCCACGCCTGGTCCTCGGCCTCAGATGGACGTGTCTGGACAGCCGGCATCGGATGATGTAGCCAGAGCTGCGGACTACTTGGCTGCGGGCACTGCCAAGTCTGCTTTCACACAATGCCTTTCGACTGACGCCTAGATACCTCGGATTCAGGAGCCTGTCTAGAATGGCAGGGCAACTTCTTCTGAGTAGACTTTCTGCGGAAGCAGAGAAGCGGGAAGAAATGTATACATGGCAATTAAAATGGTTTTATGGTGTATTTTCTTTTGTTTTGTATATTTTCTTCGCTGGAAATAAGCAGTTTGTCTCGTCGGTTCTACTAGGTAAAGTCGTTATACATACATAATCCGTGAGTTACAAGTGTTTTACAAGTCGGGAATGGGGATATATATATATACATGTACATGCAAGACGCGACGCTTTTGCAAATAATCAATGTCGACTGATGGATCGTTCGCTTCCGTCATTTTTAGGCCTTGGCAGTTTGACCGATCATATCCACTTCGTTCGTTGGTTCGTCGCGCGGAAAACCCCCAATCAGTCCACACCATTATATCTCTTCCACTGCTCCACGTAAAAATAAGGATCTTGAGGACCCTTCTCCAGGCCCTTGTAATCACCGGGTTCGGACCGGACCTCGCGGCTCACAAACGGAGTCAACTGTTTTTTTTTTTTTTCCCGCAAGGAATCCTCTGTTTAGCCACACCGAGACCTTTTTTTTTTGCCTACGCCTACGCACGTACCTTGAAGTCTTTCAGCCCCGAGGGGACGGCATACGTGCGCACTTTGTTCCACTCGATGATGTAGCCTCCGTATTTGGTGTGTCGGCCCATCGAGCCGGTCCGGTTGCCCTTGTAGAAGCCCTTGCCGACGTCCTTGGTTGTGAGTTTGAGGTGGCGATATCGGCCGACGGAGAGGGCTTGCGTGGGCCGCATTGTGTTGGGGGTGATGCGTGACTGTGAGTGTGGGTTGTGGCTTGTGACTGGTCGATGGCGGGTTTTGGGCGGGTTGGTACGGGGGAGATTCTGGACGCGGAATGCTGGATGCTTTTGTTTTTGGGCGGATTGGTTCGGGGTGGGAGCTTGTGGATGGTTTGAAATCGTGTGACGAAGGTTCGGCGGTTGCGCGTTGGAGGAGAGCGGATTTTTGGTGATGGTTGATCAGAGGTTGGACCGATGTGTCGGGGTGGGTGGGGCGGGGGCGAATGATTGGTCTGTGTGTTTGAAAATTGAAAGGACAAGGTCGGCACAATTGAGGATGGTGAAGCTGGGGAAAGAGTCATTTTGCAGATACTCGACTGGAATATAGAAGTCAGTCTTCTGTTGGCACATGACAGCCCGTGTCATCGTATATTGCATCATAGTCATCACAATACCGAGAACAAGATTGTCCCTTATAAGTTATCGTCCCCTCCCCGCCTGCCTGTTGTGCCCACGCCAGGAGGGGCATCGCTCGCCTGCGCAGCTGTGCTTCCAGCCTTCAACGCCAGGCACCTCGAAACCCAACCCGTCAAGACACCTCTCTCCGTGGATGTTGCTTCACGACAGATTGACGACGCTTGCCGCCCTCCCGTAGTGGGATCCTCTACTAATGGACGGCTACCCCCAAGCTAGCTTGGATCACAATGTTCCTTTCCTGGTCGCGTCTGGCTTGAATGCCACGGAGCCGCACTTGGACCTGGAAGGAGAGCTTGGCTCCCAGGGCCTGCTGGTCAAGTCGGATCTGCCACCGCTGGATACCAGGGAGTCGCAGTTCCTGGAGAAGTACTTTGGCGAGATAGACTCGAGGGGCTGTTCGTGGGCTGTCGTTCCAAGAACCGAGCCATATCGACTCCGGATCAAGACTGTCGGGAGGGTATGTATGTGTTGGGTAGACGGAGCCCGGTTTTTTTTTTTTTTTTTTTGGTGATCCGGATTGACTGACTGAAATGAGGGAGCAGTCATATATCCTGCCGCCTCGAAAGGCGACTCTTCCAGACACAGAAGACTTGGCCGCCTCCTCGAATGCGCGGCTTCACTCGCCATTTTCTCCCTTGTCGCACGTTTCGACGCTGTACCCCGACGGCTTGATCAACTCGGCGTGGATCAGGAAGCACCAAACGCTTGTCCCGAGCATCTTTGTATGTTTCCACGTGCTCAGCCGCGACCACCGCCTCAAGGCCGACGTCAGCCAGATCAAAGCCGCTTTTGCGCGGTCCGGTTTCAAGACCAGGGTGGCCGTTGTCTTGTTCGGCGACAAGGAAAGCGGCACTGCGGAGCTCACGAGCGATGTGCAAGACCGGCTGGAAGCCATCCGGAAGGGCACCGCGCTGGACCCCAAGTCGATATTCTTCATCCCGACGCAGGACTCGCCCGGCGAGCTGAAGCGCGTCATCGATGACATCCTCTCCGTACTCTACTCGAATGCCATAGAATACTATCGGGATCTCGGCCGGCACGCGAGGAAGAAACGGTCGAGAGGGGTCGCGCCGCTTCCGACGATCCCACCGACGTCGGGGACATCGCACACGCTTTCTCTGCCGGACTGGAACTTTCGCTATGATTTCAAAACGGCCGTGTTGGCGGAATTCAGACAAGAGCTTGACGCGGCGATACGCTCCTTTGAGCAAGCCTACGAGATCCTCCTGGGACCAGACGTGCTGGATGTGATTCCCAGCTGGAGCTCTCGCTGGGACGAAGCCCGACAGTTGGCCGACATTGTTTCGATCCGATGTCTGCGGCTGCATCTTTGGATGGGACACACGAGTCTGGCGGTCAGAAGGTGGCAGACACACAGGGATCGAATTGGCGATTTTGTCGACCGAAGGGGATGCGGCACAAACACGTACGGCTGGCAGGCCTGGGAGGCGAGATGGGCCATGGTCATGGCCCACCTGATCGAGAAGGTCGACGTCCCCGGCTTGGAACCGGGCTCGATGACGATATTCTTGCCACCTGAAAAAGCCGTCCTGGGCGAGCGGCTGCAGCCGTGGGAGCTTCTTCATCACACGGGCTACTGGTATCGCATTGCTGCCCGGCACCTGGCAGCGCGGCGTACGCTGGCACGGATGATGCCGAGTGAGGATCGACAAGCGCCCGACGGTTCGTCTGCACGGTCGTCTGCCCGGTCGTCTGCGAGCAACTACGACACCTACATGTGTCCTCCCCCACACGAAGAGTACCCGCTCGATCCCGAGACGGGGGGTGTCAACCATGCGCAACAGATCATCGATTGCCTCATCACGTCCAGAACGCAGTTTCAGGCGCGCAAGCAGCTGCGCATTGCCGCCGAGCTGTCGTTGGAGTGCGCCAAGGAGATGGCATCCATAGGCTCCTGGGAAGGCGTTGTGGCTATTCTGCGGCCCGTGTGGGATGATGTGTCGTTTCGTTCTGACAACTGGCTCGACGTGTCGGAGGATCTCTGTTGGCTGTTACGCAAAGCGGCCAAGGAATCGGGACGAGCCAATCTTGTTGTCGCCGTCGACTGGGAGCTGATGAACAAGAGTGAGTTGTCCAGGTCTGGCAATCGTGACTGTGACGCGGCTACGTGAAATGCTGACGAAGGAGAAAAAAAAAATCGAAAACATTTTCTGTCCCCAGGATTCCCAAAGCGGCCACATTGGAGCTATGATTTATCGCAGTCGCTGCATGGTATGGCAGTAGACGCCAGGCCATCAGTCGAATTATCGGACGACACTGCGTCGCCGTTGATCTCTTGTAGCTTCGCTTTTCGAACCAAGGAGAGCAAAGCTGGGGACTACTGCAAAGCACAGCTGGCGCTGATATCGAATGCCATGCCGGGCTCGAGCCCCTTGAGCCTCCGCTCAGTTCGAGTAGACTTCAAAGACGGTCTGAAGCCCATCGAGATTGATCATGCATCAAGCGAAGCAGGGGAAGCCTCCGACACGACACATCTGGCCGAGATTGTCTTGGAAGAAGCCGGCACGACGGGCAACCCGGGCGATGTTGCTGCCTCTCGACTTGCGGGCGCATGCGACTTGACGCTCGCGGCCGGGCAAATCCGAGTGCTGGAAATGGCCATCCCGTTGAGAGAGGCAGGAGAAGCGGAGGCGTCGTCGGTGGTGATACGCTATGAGAGTGAAGCATATGATTTGCATCACACCAGAGTGTTCAAAGAGACGGACCCAGTCACCGGATGGTACATTCGTGGTGACGAGAAGCCACGGGCACTGCGGGCCGAGGCTCGAACATTGCGCATCCACCCCAGGCCGCCGAAGCTGCAGATGAGCCTGCTGGATCCCTCGACGCAGTTCTACACGGATGAAGCTGTCCAGATTGAGGTGGAGCTGCGGAATGACGAGGATGAGGCGGCCCATGTCAAGATGGACGCGCAGCTGCTTGGGAAAGCGGCCCCTCTCTTTACCCTCCAGGTTGGCCATGAAGAGTTCCCTGGGGTGGCGGTGGAGGAGGACGAGGAGGACGAGGAGGAGGACGAGGACAAGGAGGGTCAAGGAACTCGGGTCACGGGCGTGACGGTGGGCACCATTGCCAGCGGCGCAAGCGCGACGATGAGGCTCCGGATATGCCCAACGTCGACATCGTCGACACTGGACTTGCTTCTACGCGCGTCCTACCATCTGGAGTCGGACTCGGCGACGCCCATCACGCAGGTTCTGCCCTTGCAGCTGAACATTGCGGCACCGTTCGAGGCCAACTACGACTTGGTACCCCGGCTTCACCCCGACCCGTGGCCGAGCCTGTATGACTGCGAGGGGATTCATCTCGTTCCCAGCGACGCGGCCGACGGTGAAGCGGCGGCGGCGGCGGCGGCGGTGCAAGCACGACCCAGGGGTCTGGCGCAGCAGTGGTGTCTCCTGTGCCGTTACGCCTCGTTTGCAACCGAGGATCTGGTCGTCGTGGGCATGGAGGCGCAGGTGGTGTCCTGCACGGGTGCGGCCCAATGCAATGTGCTGACACGACCTGGAAAAGAAGTACAAGCACAAGCACAAGCACAAGCACAAGCAGCAGCAGGCGCAGCCGCAGATGATGGCTTCACCGTGTCTCCCAGGGTCATGTACGAGGCGCAGTTCGACCTCGTGGCACAGAAGCTGAGTCTCGATGACCGAAACCCCGTGACGCTGGACCTGGCAATCACCATCCAGTGGAAGAGGAAGAAGAAGAAGAAGGGGACAAGGCAGAGCGCTCCAGCAGAGGCAGAACCAGCAGCAGCAGCAGCAGCAGCAGCAGCAGAACGCGGTGCCGGCCAAGACGACGAGGTCATCAACACAACGACCATGCCCGTAGGACAGTACCTGGTCCTGGGCTCCGAGCCGAGGGTCCTCGCAACGGCGACGCCGGCATCCCCGGCGGCGCCATCGCCATCACCCCGACTCCTCCACCTGGACCTCACGATCGAGAACCCGTCGAACCACTTCCTCACGTTTGGCCTGACCATGGACCCGAGCGACGCGTTCGCCTTCTCGGGCCCCAAGCAGACGACGGTGCACCTGCTGCCGCTGTCGAGGCGCCGCATCCGGTACGGGCTCCTGCCGCTGGTGGCGGGCGAGTACGTCCGGCCGGGGGTGGTGGTGCGGGATAGGTACTTCCAGAAGGTGCTGCGCGTGATACCGACCGAGGGGATGAGGATCGACAAGGATGGGCTTTTGGTTTGGGTGCCGTGAGGGAG
>SRQA01000466.1:0-22217 GCA_018360365.1 Claviceps citrina | reverse complement strand
ACACTCTTTCCCTACACATCGGCGCCCCCCCCCCTCCTCCGGGACCTGGCGCCCGGGACGGGCCTCGGCGGCGCAATGGCGGGCGAAAACGTCTGCGCATACAGCCGATTCATGACCAGCTTCTCCATGCCTTCGCGCGCATTGTCAAACTCGGCGTCCGTCACGTCCCGCCACACCTCGCACACCATCATCTTGTTCGCGATAAAGGCCAGGAAGTCGCCTATGATCTTGACCTGCTCGTGCACCATCCACTGCTTCTTGCCGAACTCGGACAGGAACGACTTGAGATAGCGGGCGACGGGATCGGCCTTTTTGTTCCGCAACTGCTCTAGGAATCTGTGGAAATCGAACGGGAGGGACGGCTCGGGCTCGGGCTCGGGCGGGGGCGGGCGGTGCAGGGACAGCTGAGGCGAGACGGGAGTCTTGAGGCTGGAAGGACGCCTTTCTCCCCTTGCCCGGGGGGGGGTTCCGAACGAGCCGTCCTTGGGGGGCACGGGAGGCCCCTGATCGTCGGCGGCTGCTCCCTCCGTGGGCCGGTCCCGCGCGGGCGAAGAGGCGGATATGCCCAGAGAAGAGAAATCCTGCAGCTGGCTGGATATCGACTGCGACGCGGGCTCCATGCTGGATTTCCGAGGCGGATGCTGGCCTGGGCCGCCAAAGGTCGGCGACGTGAGCTCCAGACGGGGACTCATGACCTCGTCCACGCCAGGACCGCCTCCTTCCTCGCTGAACTGTTCCATTATGCTCTGGATCTCAGATTTTGAGCCGCCATCCTCCTCGTCGTCCCTGTCGGATCTCGAAGGGGAAGCATCGTCGGAGCGAGGCGACCTTGCCGTGGTGGACGGGCACCGCGATGGCGGTTGAGAGGTTACGGGCGTGGCAGGCGTCGCATCCACGTACGGGACTTGGTCGGCGGTGAGATACCGGGCGGGCGCGGCAGCACTCGCCTCCGCATCTGGCTGTCTTGTCCCAGGTTCGAAGGCCGCCGCAGAAGAGGCCACGTCGTCTGGCACGCTCAGTGCAAGGGCATGCTCCTCCTCGGGCCGTGTCAGCTCGGCAGTCTGAGCCGGTGATTTGGCGGCATGAGCAACCTCGTGGCCCTGAGGCTGCGCTGGCGATGACATGCACGGCGTCTCCTGGGTGTCTAGACTGTGATGAGGCGATGGTCGGCCGCGGCGATGGCGATGGCGATGGCATGGAACGGAGCTTTCGAGCGGGTTGCTGTCGCGGCGACGGAAGGTGGGAAATCACGCGAGGCAAATGGCGAGGGAAGCTGACGTTGAGAGCTCTGGGCGCGGCAATCGGCTGGCTGCAGCCGGCTGACGTCGTGGCAGGGGCCGGGTGGATGGCCGCCACGTGCCCACACGGGGCGCGAGCAGCCACTACCCAAGTACCTACACATGTACCTTATCAGAGGTCGTATTATGGGCAATGCAGCGTTGGAGGCAGCGTTGGAGGCAGCGTTGGCAGTGGCTGCCCCAATTCATCTACACAGGACACTGCTGACTCTCTCTATTCATCGACGCAACGTGCCCAGCACAGTGCTCGTCACCGAGCATCTCCCCTCACATGTAAAAAAAACCCCCTTCCGACCACACACCTCTTCACCTCGAAACGCCGACGCCAATGTCCGGTGCAAAATAAATGACGATTGGAACACGCCGAAACAACCAATCTACAAGGCGATTGCGCCCCTTCGGTTCTCTCGCACGTGGAGCAATCCCTGGAACCCGCAAAACACAAGGAATACCTATTCTCCGCATTAGATGCTCGGTCGTGCCATGTCTCTTTGGGCGGGGGAAGAGGAAGGGAGCCTTTTCTTTCGCCGCAAGCTTCTCAGCAGGGATGAGCGTACCGCGTAGACAAGGACGGCTGACAAGATGGTGCCCGCCACGGCCTTGCCCTGTTCGGGGCTGGGGTCGTTGATCCCGCCGACGAGCTCTTCGTGACCGCTGCGGTATAGGATGGCGAGAATGCTGAGAATGATGATGGCGAAGACGGATATGACGGTGCTAGAATGCAGAAGAAGAATCGTGTCAGCGAGCGGTCAAGCAGCAGCCCGTTCGCGCGGACGATGATGCAGCATGGGGGTTTGGGGGGGGGGCATTTGCCCTGAACCTCTGGAATGGAGGACAGGCGGACAGACATACCACGACCAAGCGTGCATGGCACTGATGACCGGCTTCATGTTGCGGATCGGGTGGCTCAGGCCGAATGTAGCATCTAGGTGGGCTGTCGTCGAGTGAGTCGCGCCGTTGGATGGAAGCGGTGGCTGTTGATGCTTCTGCTCGATGGATGGATGACGGTTGTCGTCATGTCGAGCTGTTGGCTGCACAACCGAGCCGTTCTTCCTTTTCTTTTGCCTGGCCATTGCGGCGGAGCCTCTCAGCCACAGGAGCGCACCCGCCGACTGACTGCGCCACTCCACGCCGAAAGCAGCAGCCCCAGACGAATACGGAATCCAATGCAATCGAATGCGGAATGCCCAACAAACGCATTGCTTTGTCTCTCTCTCCAGACTGCAGCATCCTGAAACACCAAACAAAATCCCGTGAGCCTCTCGAGTCTCGACGGCCCCCCTCCCTTCCCCTCACCCGCCATTTCCGTCCCTGGAAATGCTCGGAAACACGGCAGCCCCGGTCGCAGTGGCCACAGCAGCCGTCTCACCGCGCAGAACTCGGCGCCAAAAATAGCTGCCTCGTGGGCCAATGCCGGAAATGGTGTCCCCCCGGCCTTGTTCTCATGCAAGGCGGCTTTGTGCTATGTATGGCGATCTTCTGCCGTCCCCCGTCCCCCGTCCCCCGTCGTCCGTCTTATAATTAGACTGCAGCGTCTTGCTGTCTTACCCCATTCCTTTGTTGGCGCCAAGTCCGGAATCATCTCTCGCGTGTGCTCGAGTTATGTTTAAAAAGGGGCTCTGCCGTCGGCTTCCCTCGTCTTGTTTGCGCTTCATCTCCAGGAAGCTTCATGCAATGACAGGTTGAAGAAGAAGAAGCAGAAGCAGAAGCAGAAGAACAACACGACCAGAGATATACAACCCCTCGCATTGTGCTTCAAGATGCGTTATCCATCAGCCGCGCTCTTGGCCGTTCTGGCCGCAGTCAATACATGCCACGCCGCGGAGAATGCTCCCGTCGTCAACAATAACCCGGTCGACGTCATCTACACGGCGTCTCTGCCCCGGGAACCGTTCTTCCAAGCGCCGGAGCTCAGCGGCAACATTCGAGGCTTCATTTCTGCTTCTGCACCACCTGATGGTGTCGGTGTGCGCTTCACCGTCCGATTCGAGAACTTGCCCAAGAAGGGAGGCCCATTTCGTACGTAACGTGACCAAGAAGAAGAACATGACACAAAAATCTCCAATCTCCTGTCTATGGAGAGCTAACTTGAGGGGGCGCAGCATATCACCTGCATCTCGCAAAAGCGGCCGGCGGCAACTGCACTTTGGCCGGCGCTCATCTCGATCCGTTCAACCGCGGCGAAAAGCCGCCGTGCGATGCTGGCAACCAACCAAGCTGCCAGGTGGGCGATCTGGCAGGCAAGTATGGCAAGATCAACAGCGATCCGTTTACCGCCGAGTACGTCGACAAGCACTTGTCTCTGAAGGAAGACGACCCGGCCTTTTTCGGAAACCGGTCCTTCGTCATCCACCTCGCCAACAGCACGCGCATCACCTGCGCCGATTTTGTCAAAGGAGGCGGCAGCTTCCCTAGCAGCCCGCCCGGCTTGCCCACGGGAGTGGATAGCACCGCGGCTCTGTCTGGGAAGACAAAGTTGGCCACGTCGCTGCCCGTCACCAGCAGCAGCAGCAGCAGCAGCTCCACGTCCGTCGCCGTCGCCGAGCCGGCCACGACCACGACCGCGTCCAGCCTTCCGCCGCGCGATAGCGACGACGGTCGCAAGCATGCGAATCATGACAAGTCTGCCTGTGCCTCTCGCACCTCGGGGGGCTGTCCGAGCTCCACGAGCACCCCCTCGGGTAACAGCTCACTTGCGTCGCCAACGACGGTGACTGCTGCTGCCGGTTCGACGAGTCCCTGGTCTCTGGCTCTTTGGACATGGCCGATTGCGTTGGTCGTTGGCCTACTGTGATGAGAATATAGCGATGCCCACGAGACTTTTTCCGAAGGCGATATGTGTCTGTGGGGTTTTCTTCTTTTTTTTTTTTTTGTGTAATGTTTAGCGATGCGATGGATTGGTTGATTCAGACATGGATGTCGGAGCCGACAGCCGACACAGATGTGCAGCAAGACCAAACGCACGAGATAATTAATGATGATGAAATCTGAAACGTCAATCGTGCACAAACGAGAAGACAGCCATCGCGCCAATTGCTTCGTTCACGCGCGTCCATGCAAGGAGTGAGTGGCACGTGATTTCCAACCAGAGCTCCTCGAACCTCGAGTCCTCCTCCGGGATTCCTTCCTGCAACCTGCTTCTTTCTGGTACCGCAGAGCGAGGCACGTAGCTCGTGGGTAGCTGCTGCTTAATGACTCCAAACGATGCTAACAATCAACCTCAGGCCGCTCCTCAGTGTGAGTAGCAGCACACTTTGGAAGGGGAGCGGCATCGTATCAAATAGCACTTCTCTCACCACCCGGTCGGCCATATCATCATCTTCCTCCTCGTCGCACACCCATGGGGCAGGGCAGCTCATAGGACAGGGCGCCCCGCGTCGCCACAGCACAAGAACACAACACAGTTAGACGATAGCATTCTACTCACGAGCCACAGAGCCCGCCACGTCAAAGGCGCCGAGAATGGACGAGAAGAAGGGCGGTGCGCCCAAGGCGGCCACGGCCAGCAGCGAGGGCGACTCCAAGGACAGAAGCACGCCGTCCGCTTCCAAACGGAGAACCGGCCCGGCTGGATTTGGCGGCGGTGTGGCCGTTTCACGTAACAAGTAAGTACAAGGTGGTGGGGGGTGGGAGGGCGTTTTGCTTTGCTTTGCTTTGCTTCCCTTCCCTCCTTGTCCGTCGTCGGAGAGGCTGCAAGCTGACGGATCTTGTCTCTCGAGGTACTGGCAGTTCTTGACGTCCTTTCACGGAAAATGGGTCACTCTGCCGCGCGATCTCCTCGGAATCGTCGCCAACCTCAACCACAGCAGCCCGCGCCCGCGGCCCATGGACCCGGCCGTCGTCTTTGACGTCGTCAAGATCCGCCACAACTTGGATGCGGCCACCACTCTTGCCGTCGGTGCGGCCAACGACGTGGCGTCGTCGACACTCGTCAACCTGAACATGGACGCTCCGCACCGGGACGCTCCGGGCCGCGGGGTGAAGCTGAGTCAAGCACGGAAACTGCGCATGCGGGAGCTGGCATGCCAGAAGCTCGCCGAGGCCTATCGGCTGGATGAGACGGCCTCCAGTGTGGCGTCCATGCAAGGCACGTCTGCTTTGGAAACCGTCGGCGGCTTGGTCCTGCAGCGCAAACCGGACAATCTCGACGCCCAGTACTGCCACTTCTTCCTCGAGAGGATCTCCGCCATCCAACTGGTCACCACGAGCTTGGAGCCGCTGGCGGAGCTCATGGCCTCGGACCACGCCCAGGTGGAAGCGCTCCGAACCAGGGCCATGCTCAAGATTATCCAGATGGACTGGGCTGTGGCGCTTGAGGATCTCACCGAGGCACTCAGACTGGCTCGATTCCGCGACCTGCACCATGCTCGTTCGGGGCCACCATCCAAGCCCGAGAGTTGCCTGAAATTCAGGAATCCCAACCCGATGCTGCGCGAAGACGAACAGCCGACTGGCCTGACTCAGCAGCTCTTCTTTCAACGAGCCACGGCTCACCTGGGCCTGGCTTGCGCCCATATCGACTACAGATTCGCCGCCTCTGCCGACCAAGACGAGGGCGAAGACGCGTCCAGAGCGAAAGGTGACTGCCAGAAGGATGTCAGACTGCTGGCAAAACGAGCTCTCAGGGACTACATGTCGTTTCTCTCCCATTTCGACTACTCGCCAAACTTGCCCGCAAGCTTCATGGCCGACTTCCGCACCGACATTGCCATTGCTTCCAAACAAGTCAGATCGTCCTCCGTCGGCTACAGCGCTCTCACCCGGGACCACGTGGTCTACAGCGTGCCGGAACTCTTTGCGGCGACCCCCCCGCCTGGCCTCCCGGAATACCCGCCCTCCCCGGCCGCCGCGTCTGACGATGACGCAACCAGCGACCGGCCGGAGCCGGCCGGCGTCGCCAAGACAAGCACCACCACACGGGAATTCGTCACCTACCATCCCCTCCTGACAGAGGCTCTTCACGCCGTTCTACTCTGCCACAGTCTCTTGCAGACATCCGTCAAGGAAATCCGGCGCCACGCCCACATGGTAGCACGTCTCGTGCGCCTGTGCAATGGGGAGCCCATCTTCCGCGAGAGCAGATCCGTCTCCCGCACAGATTGGGTGGAAATCCTCCGTCGCACCGATAACTGGGTCCAACTTGGTGACTCGTGGGAAGCCTTGTGTGCGCCGCCGTTGCCTCCTGACCAGCAACGACTACGACAGCAACAAGAACAGGCGGACCGCCTCGCCGCCGCCGCCACCATCTCCCTCCTGCACCTCAGCGGCAGCGGCAGTGGCAGTGGCAGCGGCAGCGGCAGCGGAGGCTCCTCAGAAGCCAAGGGAGAGCCCCGACCGACGGCCTCATCAAGCAAGACAGGAGCCCATGGCGATTCCTCGGCAGGGCGTGCCCCCTCTGACACGTCCGGCGTGCGCACGTCAGACGATTTCTCTTCGAACAACCCGAAAGATTTCCCTTCCTACACGGGACGAGCGGCCACCGTCTCGCGCTGGATCCGCGAAGCCCCCCCCGTGACTGGCGTGGCGGGGCGCAGGAAGAGGCCCAGGAAGGTTGGCGGCAAGGGGAAGGGGGTTGCTGCCGCCATGGAGGCGATGACGCTCGGGGGAGGTGCGGAAGAGGAGGAGGAGCAGGAGGAGCAGGAGGAAGAGGAGCCGGAGGAGTAGCAGGAGCAGCAGGATCAGGAGCAGGAACAGGAATAGGAGCCGGAGAGAGCAAGGTGCTGACTTAGTGGGCAGGTATAGATAGGTAGCGTGGTATATTATTATACCTTTATACCTTGTAGCAATTGAAATCACATTCCAGCGGCGTTTCAAGCATTCCCAAGTCCCAACATGTGCGTCTTCCTCCCACAAATAACGAAAGTAGATAAATAAATAATACACACCCCAATGACGGATCAGCCAGAAGATGTCTTCCATGATAAGACAGGAACGAGAATGAGGGTGATGACCAAGGCGAGGCGCCAAAGTAGAAGAGGAAGATAACTAGATTTTGTTACCAAAAAAAAAAAAATTAAAAAAAAAGCGCACGAATCGACATGCCTGTCCTGTCCTGTGCACTCCTCCTCCCTGGGGATGGATGATCATGGTCTGGGTCTACTTTGGTGCTTTCTCCCTACTAAGGTACCTACCTACCTACCTACTACCTACTAGGTAGTATTTATTCTACTAGGTAGATACTAGGTACTTGTTGTAAATTGAAAGAAACGAGTACACGGCCTGGCTAGGGCTGCTACGGGAGAGGAAGTAAATTGATACATAGACCTAATAATGTTTTCTATATCTAGTACATAGGAATAAGGACAAGGATAATAACTAAGGCGCTAGTAAAAGAAGAAGTAAATTATTTTTTTGAAAAGAAAAAATAGCGTATAGATTAAGATGCCTATCCTAAACCCCTCCCTTTCCCTAGGAATAGATATTCATAGTCTACGTTTACTTTAGTACTTACTTCCTGGTGTACTAGGTAGATACTAGGTACTCTTAGCAAATCAAAAGAAACGAGTAAACGGCCCGCCGGGGGGAGGCACTCTTTCCCTATAACCACTGCACACCGGCCATGACATTCCCAGAATTCAGAAACGCATCTATATCGCCCACCCCCTCCGTCTCCAGCACATTCATCAGCTCCACCTGCTGGGATTGGCTTAGACTGCCGTGCCTCTCGGGGAAAAACCCAAACTGGTGGCAGTGAGCATTGAAACCAGTGCCGACCATGGGGGACTGCAGACTTCCTAGACTTCCGAGACTGCCCAGACTGCCCAGGCTGGCGGAGTGGGTGTCGGCAAAGGCGGTGTTGCCGGGCATGGCGTCGTCGAAGAAGAAGCTGTTGCTGTTGCTCATCTGGCCAAAGTTGTAGGGCGAGATGAAGGGCGCGGGGGGGGAAAACCAGTCGGCGGCGGACGACGTGACTGGCAGGGCCCGCTGGGGGACTGGTGGTGGTCTTGCGGTGGTGAAGTTGTTGGCCATGGCTTGGTGGCTGGCCTGCGAGGCGGGAGGAGGTGGCGGGATGGGTTCCTGCATAGGGACGACTCGGGGGGCCGCTGCTGCTGCCGCTGCCGCTGCTGATGATGACGGGCCTGACAGTATGGCCGCATGTGGTGGTGGCACCTGGTGAGCCGGCGACAGGGTTGCGCCGCCAGTGGTGCTTTCCAACATGCTGATGTCTGTTTGAATCGAGTCTGGTGGCGTTGGCATCTGCGTCGAGTTGTTCTGATTAGGCGCTGCTACGGCTGCTGCTGCCGCCGCCGCCGCCGCCGCTTGCATCATGTCCTCGGGAGTGCCTTCGGGAGGGAAATAGGAGAATCTCCTGCCGTTGGAGTCTGTCGCCGGGCCGCAAAAGATTGAGTTGGATCTGAAAGTGGGTTGCGGTGGCGGGTAGTTTGGATCAAAGGTATACGCATTCATGGACTCGGGTGGTGAATCAAAGACGAAACCAAACTGAGGGGGGTTCAAGTAGGAGAGGTGATTGCCCGCGTGAGCAGACGAAGAATTCCCAGGCGACGATTGGGTCTCCGTCGCAGACGAAGGACTGGCCAAGGAGAACGTGGGCTGTTGTTGGCTGTCAGGGCTCCTCTCGTAGCTTTGAAGACACGCTTTGGACATGGCGGCATACAACTGGGAAGTATGCCCCGTGCCTGGCCATCGTTCGACACATCTGTCGAGACACGACAGAGCCCTGCTAATGAATTCCTCCACCTCTGGCCTGGGGTGAGCCTGTCGCACCTCTTCATAAGACGTGGACCAAAGCAGAACATTCAGGCTGGACGAGAGCATGATGAGAAATAGCCAGGTTATGCTAAAGTAGCCACTGTCCATCTGCTTCTGCAGCGAGTTGATGACGTGGCTGGAGCTCTCAAAACAGGCACCGGCAGCTTTGGCTGAAGGCTGGGGGACTTGAGGGGAAGGTCTGTACAACACGACCCGCGTGTGGTGATAGAGACAGGCAAACCTGGAGTTTCTCTCAAGTCAGCTTCGAGATTCTCGACGAGTCTGTAGTCCAAAGAAGCCAAAAAAAAAAAAAAAAAAACACACACACCATAGGGGACTCCATTGTGGATTTTGAGGCGCCTCGTCTGACCACGCCTTCAACCTCGTTTCCACACTATTGTACCAAGGACTCGAGTCGTCGTTGGGCTCTGTTCGTTTTTGCTCGTAAAGCGTTCTTCTGATTTCCTCTTGCAGCTCTCTGGACTTCATTATGTGGATGGCAACGGCTTTTCGCTCGCTCTTGGGGCCTGCCGCAACTCCATTCGGCGTAATGTACTCGTCGTCTACATCAGCAAACAAGGGAACATCGAGCCGGGCATTCCCACTTGCAATGCCACTGGGCCGTCCCAGGAGATAAGAGAGGCCAAAGTCCATCATGGCCACAATCCACACCAGGCGCCGACGCAGATCGATTGTCTGGGCATCGGTATTGTGGCCCGAGGCAACGTTCTTCTCGTCGATGAGGCCCTCTTGTTGACAGATGCGAGTCGCAAGGCCGATGACATAGTACACAGGTGTCCTCGTAGGCGTGAGGAGAGAATAGTAGCCTATCAGAGTGAGGCACTGCAGAGTCTTCAGGTCTTTGGATTGGATCACGGCTTCAGAGTACTGCATGGCTGCAAGGTAATAGCTATCTGCTAGGCCAGCGTACTGCAAGTCAAATTTTTGCAGGGCAACGGCAATGACCATGCGAGTGACACAGTTCTTATATGGATCCTTGTCCCCACTGTAGACTGCTTCCAAGTCGTCTTGAAAGCTTTTCTCGTGCAAGATTGGCCAAAATACTTGCGCTAAAAGAAGATGGAAAACGAGCAACTGTCAGGTCGTGATTGGTTTGAGTAGTTGCAAAAGCAATGTGCGAAGGAGGTCTTACATTTTTGTTTAAACAGCTCGACGAGCTTGTCCATGGTGGCACGGGTTGGTAAGCCCTCTGCAGGTCGCTCACTTAAGACAGGATAACTCTTTTTCCGATCATTCGAGGGACCGGGCATCATAGACTGCAAACGGGCTTGGCTTCTGGCCCTGAACTCCGGGATGAGGTCCGATATGCGATTCGAGGCAGTGTACCTTTTGGCTTCCTCCATCAGCAACCGTGTCATGGCAATTCCACTGCTAGGTCCCAGATATCTCGAATTTCCATCACCCGCTTTCAGCCTGATCATTCCTCCTGGTCGCACGATATCCTCGGTGGTGCGAGGGTAGTCGCTATCGTCGTCTGTGAACTGGGCCAGCTCTGCCTCCAGGGCTCGAACCTTGTCCTGGAGTTTGATGACATAGTGGCGATTGATCTTCTTTCCCTTGGCCGTATCAAGATACTCGCATGTTGATCCAGATCTTTCGCATGGAAGACATCGTGGCAAAGACGGGTCACAGCGGGTTTTGCGCTGATATAGAAGGCCTTGTTAGTACGTCCAAAAACACACGAATGGGCCCAAGACGTTCTAAGACGTCCCATGATGTGCGCGTCTGTTGAACATGGAACATACCTGGCGACAGCGGCAGCAGGCAGTTAGGGTGTGGGCAACGCGAGGGCCAGAATCGTCGTCTTCAGAGAGATGGTACTGATGTCTCGCGGGTTTCTGGTATTGGGGAGTAAACGACTGAGCTGGGCGTGGGGGCACAGATCCCAGACCCTGTCGAAATATGTGACCTGGATCCATGACTCCGAGCTAAGTTTTTGCCATGTGACAATGGGACGAAGAGTTCTGGAGCAGATGAAGAGGAAGAGCTGTCGTGGGCAAGAAGATGTTGCACAGAATGCTGCGGGAGGTTGACAGGACTCGAGATTCGGCAATTGGTCCGACCGAACTATGATCTTGAGTGGGGGTAGCAAAGTAACTTAGTTCAACCTCGAGAACATCGACGGTCGGCTATGATAAGGTTTACTCGCCGTCATAATCGACATTCACCGGGGCGTGGAGGATGAGGATGTGGTGTTAAGCGGTTAGTTTGTTTGTCGACGGTCCGGCGGAGGCAGGTGGAGATGGCGGGAGAGGGGGGGGAGGGATTGACGGCGTTGAACTGGAGAATCTTTGATGTGGTGAGCCGGATGCTCGAGCTCGGATATGCATCCGATGGGAGCGAGGACCAAGAGTAAGAGAGGTGCGCAGACGGCAAGTTGGAGAAGTCCAATCAAGTATGCGGCGCAGCACACAGTTGGTGAAGTTGTCCGGTCTGATTGCTGTCATGGCCCTGGACAGGAATACAACCCCGTGCTGGGGCCGTACACCGAAGCCAAGTGGGCAGGTACTACCGCACTGGGTCCTGCGGGGTTAGTTGCCAGATGAGGCGGCTTGGGGGCGGCTACTTGAAGAAGTTGGCCCGGCGCTGATTGGTGATTGGCAGAGAGGGATGGTCCGGGCATGTGCGCTCTAAGCCACATAGGGGATACGGGGTGAGGTTAGCGCCCTGCTCTGACCGTAGGCTGTAGGCTGCCCCTGTAGGCTGTGGGTGAGCACAGCGGGTACAAGGAGATCTTGGTGGACATCAGAACTCTGCTTCTGTGGACACTGGACACTGGACACTGGACACTGGACACTGGACACTGGAAGGGGTGGAAAGGCGCGGCATTGCGGCAAGGAGTGTGCCTTGCTCCTTCTGTCCTGGATCCTGCTCGCTCGCACCTGCCGCCCCTGCCCAGCTGGCAGCTGGCAGCTGGCAGCTGCTGGTTGAAGAAAAGCGTCGATCACGGTTTAGTATCCACTCGACAAGATCTGGCTATCTGGGTTGCGCCTTCAGCCGAGTCCATGGTTTCCATTACACGTCGATGCTTCGATGCTTGCCTGTCGCTCTGACTCGCTCAACATGCACGTCATGCGCTAGTATCTGTACCGGTCCCAGTCCCACCCGGCACCGTCTCCCATTAGCTTGGCAGTTGCTTGCCAGTGTTGCCACGCCATCATCAATCGTTGTAGATGTCTGGATCCGGCCGGGTCCCCGTCGCTCACCATAAACGTCAACTGGTCTTGGGGGGAAGCAGGGCTGCAGGAGAGGACGAAGCCCCTCCGCCTTTGCGCCGCCCTCAACGTCTATCCGGCGTCTATCCGTCGTCTATCCGTCGTCCATCTGCGCCACAATTCCATTTCCGTCTGCCGCTGCTCTGGCCGCCTAATCACCACTGCAGTTCCGTCACGTCTGTCCATACGGCAAGGCTTCCACGCACCTCCTATCGCTGCTGCCGCCATCCATCGCATTGTTATCCAGGTACTGCTCTCAAGTACACATCACCAGGTCGCGCTCATCGGCTCGACGGTGGCAGTCGTGAGGCCGTTGCGCCATGCCCCGCAGCAGCTTCTCACGGAATCCCTTGCTTAGAGTGTCCCGGCCAGTATCCGCGTGCTCACGATGTGAGTGAAAGGCCTTGGCCATCTTCTTCGGCGTCAGCCGCGAAAAGACCCCCAGAGCGACTTGACTAATGCTTCACTCTCACAGGTCGCGCCGCCAAAATCAAGGTATAGAAGCCGCGTCTCGCCTCGCTCGCCACGACAACATCAAAGTACAAATTGGCTAACTTTGAACCTCAAGTGTGACGGCAAATTGCCATCTTGCACAGCTTGCGAAAAGGCCGGGCGGGAGAACGAGTGCTCCGCGGCAAATGATCAATTTGCCAGAGGCAAAGAAAGAAGGTACATCTGTCGACATTCGCGGCCATGCCGTTGTCCATTACATCCGCTGTGCAGTCTGCTGACGTGGAGAAATAGCTACGTGGCTGCTCTTGAGCTTCGCATTGAGAAGCTGGAGCAACGACTAGATTACGCCAAATCTCGCAGGGCATCTGTTGGACAGTATGAGGCTGATTGTACTAACCACGCCAACTTGACTGATTCAGACAGGAGGGGCTCACTGGCTGTCATCCGTGCTGCCATTCATCGCAAGGCAGCTCGAAATCGGGAGAATTCCGATGTCAACTCACTGGTGTCAGATTTCGGAATCTTGTACGCGTGCGCGGTGCTGCACTCTTCTTTCTCTACAGATTCGCCTCGGACATCAAATTCGTTGCTGACACTGTACGGCTTTTGCAGGTCTGTTGATGCCACCACCCGAGACTTCGAGCCGTCGCTGGGGAACATGACGTTTGCAAGGCTCGTCTTGGCCGCAATCACAAAAGATGCACTGCCTGATTCTTCACAGCCCCTCGCGCCCTCGAGGCAAACGGCGAACAGTATTGTCCAATACTTCATGACCAACATATATCCTCTCTTCCCTTGCTTCTCGGAAACAGCGCTTCTGACTGTTCTGGACGACGTGTACCGCCAAGATGATCGTGTCATCAAAGACTCGGACTACTGGATGCTGTATCTTGTACTTGCCATAGGCTCGACTGCGCAAAGCCACAGGGTGTACGATGAGCAGTACAACGCCGGGGTTGACTTCGTCTGCAAGGCCATGGCATTTGCCGATCGCGCCCTGGCGCCTGGTTACGTATATCAGATCCAGTCTCTCTTGTTGCTGACACTGTATTCCATGCTGGACCCGGCGCACTTTGACACATGGCACTTGATAGGCCTCACCGCGCGCGCCGTGGTCGACTTGGGATTTCACCAGGACCCTCCGATGAGTTCAGTGACGGACCGCTTAGCTCTCGATTTGCGACGCAAGATCTTCTACTGCACCTACGCATTGGACCGGTGAGTGCTCGGCATTCTTGTCCCCCTTGTAGCTTGATGTGCTAAATGTAGTTTTAACAGTGCAGTCAGCATGGCCAACGCGCGGCCATTTTCCTTTACAGATGATTCCACCAACGTTGCCTTTCCTCAAGGACTCAACCAGGCCGAGAAACAGGCGGCATCAAGGGCGATTTCAGGGCCGCAGTCGGCTGATCCAGCACTCCGCCTGTTTCAGCTTCGACGCGCGCAGTCATACTGGTACCAAGTCTTGTACCAGTCAGATACCACTGCCTCGCCGGACCCTACGTCGTTTCTCTGGCAAATGTGCCTCGACATGAGGGAGTGGCAAGAATCTTTGCCAGGCACTCTGCCCACGGATGCACGACGGATGTTTGAGCAAGAGTTACGATACAGCTACGTGTATTGCCTTTCCCCATCAAATAAAGCTCCACACATAACCGACTATACCCGGCTTTTGATATTCGAGTATTCTTTGGAATATCTCAACGACATGTACGATATCGCCTACAATGGTCTGAATGCCGCACTATACACTTATCACGATGCCCTCAAGGTCTACTTCATGGCCAATCAGTTCCTGGCAGTGCTGCGGGATGCGCAAGATCTCATACTCTCTGGAATCCAGGTGCCTCCACCTTCTTGCGCGCCGGGCTCTGCACCACCCGCGCCGATTCCCAGACGCCAGGTCAAACCAGGCATGCCGATGGAAACCAATCTCGACCGCAGTCTGTGGTGCCTGGAACGCATTCCGAAAACATTGGAATTATACGGCATGCGATGGGGGGACGCCCTTATGTTGAAGCAGAGTTTCGAACAGCTGTCAGGCGAGACGGTGGGCCGGTTGAGAAGTATTCGACAATTGTCCAGCATGGCATTGGATCAGCCCCAAAGCCAGTACCACCAGACTGGCATGAATGGCAATCGGTGGGTTGGCCTTGACGCGGCGAGCATGATGCACGGGGTTTGCCGACAATGATGACTGATGATGACGATGAGTCTTTGCTTTTATTTCTCATGTTATTCTATTTGTTCTTGTTCATCTTTTCACTCCAGACAGCGACATTGATGATTGAATTGGGAGAGGAAATATGGATGTTAGTCAATACCCACATAGACCTGCATGTATTGGTCTTTCTTCAAAAGGAAGAATCACAAAGGCACAGTGATTATTTGACCATGGGTGTGTTTGTACACGTGGCAGTCCAGATATACCAATTATTCCGTACAATAGCAGCACAAATGCAGCGCACCATCAACGTAGAATGAGCAGAGTCAATGAATCAATGATTAGTGAAGAGTTTTTTCGAAAGCACACTAGGAACACGAGGTGCCTCGGGTTTGAATACTGGGCCTGATGTGTGACCGTGACCTGGTGGACGTCGGTTTGCAGACAGAATTGCTTTGCCTTTGTGGTGACAAGGAGTCGCACGCGGTAGTGAGGAATTGAAGATGCAGAGAAGAGGCAGCACGCCTGGTATACCCACCCGGTGATGCAAAGTCCCCGGATGATTTCAACGTCTAGGAGTGCAGGGTAACCTGCCCATGGTGGACGAGAAACAAGAACACACACACACACACCCCTTTCATGTCCCGCAACGTCGCCGACGGCTCTCCATGTTCTGAGACAGAAATTCATTGTTGGCCTTTTCCGAAAGCCGCCGATCTATGCACATGTATATTTCAGGCGTGGCCTTTATTCTTCTCTACGCGGTGTTCATGCCACCCCACCCCCCTCCCTCTCTTCTTGTCACTCGAGTCCTCCTCACCCATCTTTTGTGGCCGACAACACTCGTGGATGACCAAGGCCCTTGCAGTGGAGATGTTTTTTTTTTTTTGTTTTCGAAAAGAAACACTCACCACGGACGGGGGGGGGGGTAGGTCACATTGATGCGGCGCGGCGGGTGGGTGTGGAAAAGAGAGAGAGGAAGAATGAATGAATGGATGGATGGATGAAAAGGGGAAGGAAATGAAGGGGGCCGATATAAGTCTGTGGAAAGATATATGTATGTATATATGAAAAAGGTCAATGAAGAATCAAAAAGCACATGGAAATGATATAATGTAAACAAAGCAAGAAACCCTGTCCTGTACGCCTCACCCCCTCCCCCCTCCCCAACTTCCCTCCCCCTCGTGAATGAGTAGTTCAACAGCCCTCCTTACACCTCGACCTCCAACGACAGCAGAACCACCCCAGACTCAAGCCCACGCCGAAAAAAAAAAACCTGCCCGACTTTTACAGTTTCACATTGTACAAAATGGGTTAATTATTGTTTTTCTTCCTCCCATCCCTCGCCTTTTTATTCCGCCCTGCCTTGCTTTGGCTCTCTGGTCAAATAAACAGGCCCAGGCCCAGGCCCAGGCACAGGCACAGGCAGTCAACCCAACTCCTTGCCATTGACCGGCCCGCGACGGCAACGGCCAGCACCCACCCGCTGCGGCGTAGGCGACGGCTGGCCCTTCTGCGGAGAAGTCGTCCCCCGCCTGGGCATCATCATCAGCACGGGCAGCGGGAGGGGCAGGGCCCGGTCGGGCGGACGGGCGTCGTCGTCGTCGTCGCTTGCCCTTGCGGTGGCGGTGGCGGTGGCGGCAGAGGAGGGCTCCTACGCCGCTCGGAGGTCTGCCAGGTGGAGGTTCTTGGTCTGGCGGGGGAGGCGGCCGTCGCGCTCGTACAGGTAGCCGCAGTTTGCGCAGAGGGACTGTTTTTGAGGGGTGACGCGGTGTCATGTCAGCGATGGCCATATACGGAGGTAGGTGGGTAGGTAGGTAGGTAGGTAGGTAGGTAGGTAGGTCGGTAGGTAGGTCGGTAGGTACTCGAAGATGTGATTCTCTGCTTACCTTGGCCCCAGACGGGCCATTCCGGACCGCCCAGACGCTGGTGCCCCAGACGCGGCAGTGCGTGCACCGCCATGTGCTCCGTTCCGCGTCTGTGAGGGCGCCCCCGCCTCCGTAGCCGCCCACGTCGGGCGTTCCCCTCCCGCCGGGCGTGCCGCTCCGGTGAAGGGGACTGAGGCTCCTGAACCGGCGCTTCTTCTTGGACCGCTCGCCGCGGCCCATCCGCTCCTCCTCCAGCTCCAAGGGCGGACCGGCGGCGCCGGCGCCGGCGCCGAACGGCGTCCCGCCGAGAAGACCCGTGTTGGAGCTGAACCGGGCCGTCTCACGACGCAGCCGCCGCGCCTCCCGCTCGCGCTCGTTCTCGCGCTTCTCAATCTCCTCCTTGCTCAGCATCTCGATCTTGGGCTCCCAGTCGGCGGCCAGGTGCTCCGGGTCGTACCTCCAGCCGGCTTCCGTGCCCAGGGCCGCGTCGTTGGGCAGTTCCTGCTGCAGGCCGCCCCAGCCCGTGACGAGGCCGCCCGCCTCGCACGCCTCCTTCTTCAGCCGCAGGACGGCCTCGTAGATGGCGTGGGTCATGGCCGGGATCCATTCGCCCGTGAGGCCGAGATCGGCACACGTCATCTTGGCGAAGGCCTCGGCCGTGCCGGGCGGGTGCAGCAGCGACCATTCGAACTTGTCCGTGTAGAGCATCGAGGCCATGTTGAGACTGAGATTGATGATGCATCTGTACGTGTCGTCGGGGTTGTAGTCGTCGGACTCGGGCGGGATGGGTGTCGCTCTGGCCGTGGCATTGGGCGCCGTGCCTGGCACGGGGGTTGCTGGACCACCGCCACCACCACCACCACCACCGGCCAGTTGGGCTGGAGTTTCCGGCCGTGAGATGCCCCGGGCAAAAGACGCCGGCGATTCCTCCCTGGATTTGAATATCGAGTTTGGCCGTGGCGTCCCGACCGCGGCCGCCCCGTTCGCACCAGCCGTGGCGGTTGTTTGCGTGGGCGGTGGTGCCGCCGCCGCCGCCGCCGTCGCCGCCTGTGCGTACTGTTCCGTGTGAAACAGAGGATGAAGCGCCACGCCGGCATACTCTTCCAGCTGCGTCCGAATCTGCTTGCTGATCTCGGCCACAACGATGCCCTTGTTCGGCAGGTCCAGGTCCTGAGCCAGCGTCTGTGCGAACTGGTCCGTCGTCACCAGCGTCTCGTGCAGGTTCCAGCAGAAGATGTCCCTCAGCTTGTAGGGCACCGTCATCTCCCCCGGCCGGTACTGAGGCAGCGTGATGTCGACCGAGGACGTGTTCGGGGGCGGGAAGGCAGCCATGGGAACAAAGGCGGGGATGTCGAGGTCGATGCGTATGGGAATCAGGGTCAGGGGGAGGCTCGCCTGCGCGGCGTTCTGCTGGTCGCTCTTCATGGCGCGGTTCTTGCCCATCCAGTCGCGCCAGATGCCTTGCACCTCGACGGGCTGCTTGGTGTCCTTGCCGGCCCGCTCGGCCACGTCGTGCCTGGACGCGGAGTCTTCCTTGCGCAGGCTCCTCAGGCCGGTCGGTCGCCGACGGGGATCGTCGCTGTCGTCCTCCAGGTCGTCGTAGCCATCCTCGGCATAGTTGATGATGGTTGTGCCTCGCTTCGTCGTTCTCGAGACTGGTCCCGAGGGGGCGGAGCTCGGCAGAACGGGGGTCAGGAGCGAGTTGTTGTAGGCGCGCAATCGAGGCGCGTACGAGGACTGAAACGCCTGTGGTTTCGAGCGTTCCATTTTTGTTCAGTTTCTTGTGTATTTTTTTTCTACTTGACGTTCTGTTTTTGCGGAGCCGTCCCGGTCGGTCAGGTCATGCTGTCGCGTGGCACGGGAGCAGGTACGAAGAAGGTATTGTCTTGGCGTTTGGACAGAAGACGCGCAACGGCAGGGGTGTGTGTGATTGTGATGCCCGTCCCGTGTCTGCGACCGCAAGCTGACGCAGCGGGGAATGTCGTTCCGGCCGAGGGGCGACGTCGGTGCTGTGCTCTCGTTTGCGCGTGTTCGTATGTGGACAGGCAAGTTGTGTGCGATTTGTGCATGTATGCGATGGTGGGTGAGGCTGTTCCAAGTCCCGACTTGCTGCATGCGTTGGTCGTCAATGGCGCGTTGTTGGTCATGCAAAAACCTCTTTGACAGGTTTGCGCTGTGCGTGCGTGGCTGCGACGCTAGCCCGTTCGGGACAAGCCGCACCAGCCACGCGCAGACCCCAGCCACAACAGCCCCGCTGACATCAGACATTGGAGAAACGCTGAGCTCCCGAAAGGTTGAGGAAGAAGCTTCTCTCAGTGCGTTTTGACATCGACTTCCAGTCTACTGGCAGCAACGCTCCGGTCCCGCTGCAATCAATCCCTGCCACGAGCAAAAAGAAAAAGAAAAAGAAAAAGAAAAAAGAAATCAAATCAAAAATAAAACGAGAAAAAAAATGGCACCGCCAGCAATCATCGCCCCTTCAATCCTGTCGGCCGACTTTGCTCAGCTCGGCGCGGATTGCGTTCGCACCATGGACCAAGGAGCCGACTGGCTCCATGTCGACATCATGTTCGTCTTCCGTCATCAACACCACCCTCTCCCGCTGCCGGCCTCCCAACGGATCCGATCCTAACCGGTAGTGACTCCCTAGGGATGGCCACTTCGTCCCCAACATCACCTTTGGAGCCCCCGTCGTCGCCAAGATCAGAAAACACGTCGAGCAGCCGCGCGAGGCGCATGGGAGAGGCACCTTTGATTGCCACATGATGATTGCAGAGGTAATTTTTCCTGTTCCCCTCATGAGAAGAGCAGCCGTTTAATTACAGAGAAAAAAGAAAGAAAGAAAGAAAGGGGTTGGTGTTGGGGGGGTGTTGGGGGGAAGAGGGTTTGGTATATTCCCTCATCTTCCAAACTAGCAAACGTCTAACTGATCTTTTTTTTTTTTTTTTTGGTCTTTGCTTCCCACAGCCCAAGAAATGGGTCAAGGAGTTTAAAAAAGCGGGCTGTGACTTGTACTGCTTCCACTACGAAGCAGCCTTTTCGACCGCCGCCGAGAGCCCCGAGGAGACGTCGGACAAGAAGACGAGCCCCAAGGAGCTGATTCGATATATCCACGACCAAGGCTTACTAGCCGGCATCGCCATCAAGCCGGACACGTCCGTCGACGTGCTGTGGGATATTCTGGAATCTGCGGACCCCAAGGACAAGCCAGACGTGAGTGTTTCCTGGCAATTGCCCTTTTTTTCTTTTTTTTCTTCCTCTCCTGTCTGGTGGTACGCTAACGAACTCCTTTCCTTCTTCTTCTTCTTCATTTCTAAAGATGGTGCTCGTCATGACCGTCTATCCCGGCTTCGGGGGACAGAAGTTCATGGCCAGCGAGCTGCCCAAAGTACAGGCCCTCCGCGCCAAGTACCCGGACCTGAACATCGAGGTGGACGGCGGCTTGGGCCCCGGCACCATCGACCAGGCGGCGGATGCGGGCGCCAACGTCATTGTCGCCGGCAGCGCCGTGTTTGGGGCCAAGGACCCATCCGAGGTGATTGCCTTGCTGCGGAAATCGGTGGATTCGCGATCCGGCAGACTGTGAAGGTGCGTTGGGCACATGGGCACCTTTCAAAATTGCTATATAGAGAGAAACAGCAAAGGCTAAATATTCAAAGCTAGCTCCAAAGCATAGTCTCCTGTTCCATTGAAAGAGAAACAAAAATTCCAATATACGCCCAACGGGGGGGCCAAAAGGGGCGGGGGGGTATCTCTTCTCATGTAACGAGTGCTTGAAAACGCCAATACCGTAATATCCATAATTTATCCGTCTCTCTACCCTGCCTTGCTTTTGGAGAGACGAGGGCGAGAGGGCCATCCATCAGTTCCAAAAAAAAAAAAAATTGAAATAACCTCGTTTTTCCTTTCTTTTTCATTTAATGTGCACTTCGAGGGTGTCCAAGTCATCAATTTCGGCTTCATCAATCGTCATGTGCTCTTCTAGACGATCCCCGTCGAACCAGATGCCCACGTCTTTGCCCGCCGCGGATGGCTGCTGCGTTCGGAAGCCCGTGATGAGCGTTTCGACCGTCGTCTCGGGACGGACTGTGAGCTTGACGTCTGCCAGCCCGCGGGCTTTAAGGATGACGCGAAGCTTGACCTCCGTGGCGGGCGGTCCATCTCTCGCAGATGCGGGCCCGTCGTCGTCGTCGTCATCCGACAGCTCGCCCAGGTCCCTCTTGCGCTGGAGGTCCTCCTCGCGTTCCATGTCCTCGAACATGGCCTTTGTCCACACCTCCATGTGTACCTGGGTTCTGTTATCACCCAGTCCCCTTGTGCTCGACCCATCCACCACCGCTCGACCGTTTCCTTCCGGCCTGATGCCGAGATTCAACAGCGTGGACGACGCGTAGACCTTTTTCCTCCTCCACGTCAGGACAATCTCGTCCTTGTCCTCCACGTCGGCCAGCAGCCCCTTTTGTTTCTGCAGCGCGAGCCACGTATTCTTCACCACGCGCAGTGGTCGGTCGTACAGGAATTTCATCTGGCACGGCTTGCTTTGCGGCACAGACGACGTGACCAGGATGTGGATGGAGTCCTTGGCCGCATCACTCTTCCGACTCGCCTCCAGCAAAGCTTGACTCCGCCGCTGCTCCTCGGCTTTGCGAACATAGTCCGCAAACTCGTCATCGTCGTCAGTCGCAGCGAGACTATTTCCCAGAATCGCGGCTTCGTCGTCGTCGTCGTCGCCCCCGCCGCCGTCATTCTTCCTCGGCGTGGGAGTCGGCGCGTGGTCATCGTCCTCCGAGTCACTGAGCACAATCGGCACACGTGTCGGACTCTCCAGTGTGATGGGTGAAGCGAGTCGACTGGCAAATGATGATGTTTTCATTGCCGAGGCAGTGCCGGTCGAGTTGGAGTGTATGTTTCTGGTCGGACTCGAGCTCAGGCGCGTGAGCTTCGTAGGCGGGGGCGTGGCCAGCTCACTACATGCATCCGTCAGTCAGCTCTACGCACCCGGGGGAAACAAATAAAAGAAATCATACGGAATTCGAGACCCAAAGAAAAAACAACCGACCTTGCTTGCCCGCCATAACTACCGCGGCCCACGTTGACGGGCGTTGTGTTTCGAGCCGCCGACGGAGGGGCACAGAAGGCCAAGATCTGGGCCTCATCGTGCGCAGTTTCCTCCAAAGCGCGCTTCCCGGCAGTCGCGGCGGCTTTCCTCCGCTGCTCCTCCAGTTTTCGCTTCTTCCGCAGCCGCCGCTCGCGGTCCGCCTCCATGATTGGCAGCATTTCCTTGGACCTGCGAAACAGGTCAAGGCCATCTCCGCTTTGCGCCTTGTCATTGTCAACTTGGATTGCGGGTTTCCGGAGGGCTGTGGGCTTGAACGGGAGTTTCTTTGCCCTGGGCGGCATCTGCGGTGTCGGCAGCTCGCTCATGTTCGGATTTCGGTGGCGTGCATATCAGAATAGTTTGAGAAGAGAGAGGGGGGGGGGGGGGGGG
>SRQA01000465.1:0-22248 GCA_018360365.1 Claviceps citrina | reverse complement strand
GGGAGGGTCGAGGAGAATCGACCTTTGGATTCTGATAAAAATGATGTGTGGGATGTGTAGGATGTATCCCTCACTCTATATACATACACCGTCGCGTCTTTCTTGCCATGACACAGAAATGCTGCCAGAAACCCCAAACTGTAAAGAACCATGACGAAAAGAAAAATGAAAAATGAAAGGAAAATATAAGAAAGCCTCCAATATGTTTCAACACCCTTCACCACCAAACAACGCCATTTTTCCAAAAGAAGAAAACAAGCAAAATAATAGGAAAAACAAGACTGCTCCCTCACCATCCCTTGTACGACTGCCTCGCCACTTTCTGCTCCCCAGACCTCACCTTCCTCCTCTCCTTGTTCCTCTCAAACTTCTTCCTCTTGTCCCGCCCATGCTTCTCGGGCTGCGTGATGGCCTCGATCTTGCGCTTGCTGGTCCGCCGCAGCCGCCTCGCCCGAACCTCGTCCCGGATCTCGACCAGCACCCTGCTGTACTCGGCCGTGCCGTAATTCTTCTGCAGCGAGTCCATCATGATCTGGGCGCGCGTCCTGATCCCGTCCGACCTGGTCTTGTAGACGTCGTCGTTGCTGAAGGGCGCGGGGATGGACCGGTCCGTGAGCTGCTGCAGCGGGAAGAGGATGGTCTTGAGGGAGGGGAGGGGGCTGGTCGTGTTGAGCACCCGGCGGCAGACCGTCTCGAGGATTTCCATGGCCGCGACCTTGGAGTTGATGGCGAGGGACCGCGGCGGGATCTCTCGGCGGAGGATGTGGGACAGCCTCCGAAACATGTAGTTCACGCCTTCTCCGTGACCCTCGGCCGCGGCGGCGTCCTCGTCTTGCTCCTCATCATCTTCTTCTTCTTCTCTCCCGTCGTCCTCGTCCTTCTTTTCGTCGCCACCCTCGGCGGCCGTGGGCACAGCAAGGCAGGTTCCCAGGAACACAATGACCTGCACCAGCTCCGCAGCCAACGTCTCGTCTACCTCGTTGCTGTTCAGCGACCCCAGCGCAAGGCGAATGAAATTGTGCATGACGTCCAGGCTCAAGGTGAGGCCATGAGAGCCCGCAATCGGCTCCCCGGCAAATGCCTTGGTCCGCTGCTTGGCAAAGTTGGCCAGATGCGAGTTGATCAACCGCACCGCCGCCAGCTTCACCGACGGCTGAGCGTGTCTGAGATACCGGGCCGCATCGGCCCACAGATCTTTCCTGTTCCCTGACAGCGCTTCATCTGGCAGATTCACAGTCAACAGCTGGAGGACACCCAGCGTCGTCTCCACCAATTGGCTGTCGGTCTCATTGATGTTGCCAGCCTTGAGGACGTTCGCGGCCTTTTTCAAAACCAGTCTGCCATCTTTCTTGTTATTCGACGCCTCCTCGTTAGACTCAAAGTAGTACCCAAACGTCTGGAGACCCATCCTCTGCAGCACTGGGTTGTCGTCCTTGTCCAGCCAGGACCGGAGCAGAGTCAGGAACTGTTGCGTCTGTTGCTTATCGGCCTTCTGGAAAATCTCCCGAAGCAGTCCCCCGGCATACAGACGGCACTTCTCGCTATCATCGTTGGCGAGAACAAAAAACAGCGGGAGAAAGCACGTTCCAACAATTTCGTGGACGAATTCGGGAGACGACTTCATCAGGAGGAGATGAATGACCTCCATCACGGACAGTCGTCCTCCTTCTCGCTCATACTTGAGATTGGCCACCACAAAATTGAGCTGTTTGCTCCAACGCGCCTTCTTCTGAGGATATTCTCGAATGAACTGGAAGAAGGCACCACGAGCCAGGTCCCTGGTGTCCTTGTCGTCGTTGGTGATCATGACGGTGCCCACATGGTCCAGAGTGTCATAGACGACCGCTGTCTCGACTCGGCGATCCATGACAGACCGGAGGAAGTTGAAGGTGACGTGCCGATAGAGGGGCTCCGTGAAGTCTTCCTTGAGGCGGCCCAGCAGCATGTCGATCGCAGCGTCCTTGACAACCACATCCTTGCGCTCGCGCAGCACGACGGCCAGGAGCTTGATGGCGGCTTGAGATATGTCCGTCGTCGTTGAGGTAGACTGCGAAATGCTTTTGGTAGCCTCCCGGACCGCCACTTTGTACAATTTGTTGCCGTCCTCGGAGTCAAATGGGACTTTGACGAGCGCTGCAAGCAGGCGGAATGCGGAGACCTTGACCTCGTCCTCTCCATCGACGATGGCGTCGCCTATGAGGGGCAGGAACCCTGCTACGTTGGCAGGAGTCCGGAGATCGTCGTGTTTCTTGAACATGGAGCGCAGTGTGTCAAAGGCAAACCGCACCATCTTGTGAGTGTGCTTTGCAGTCTTGCCACGCTCTCCGCTCCTCTTGGCACCCCTTTGGATCAAATACTTGCGCACCCGAGGATCCATCTTCTGCGCCGCCTCGGGCTTTTGACTCCGATACGTCTCCTGAATGACCTCGTAGCAGAACACGAGCGTATCGCGGGACGCGGCAGCAGGGTTCTGCAACAGGCCGGCGCCAATGCGCGCCATCAGAGCATCAATCTTGCGAACCATTTTCAGATCCACCTTTTCCCGCAAGAGCGCCTGCAGGGGCCTCACAAGATGGATCAAGTGGCTGACGGAGGCATTCTTGGCGACCAGCTCCATGGAATCTTGGCTCTTGCTGCTCTTGATTTCCTTCATCTGTGTCGTGTATCCTTCGGCGTCTTTTTCCTGTCCAATGGTGCCGAATATGTCGTCCATGATCACGGTGACAATGGCTGGCAAGCAGTGATCCAAGTCACCCGGAACGAATGTGGGCACGGTGGCGACCAGGATCGAGTGCATCGTGTAGGAAAGCACATGCAGCTGGTATCCTCTGGTGAGAGCACCTCGTAGTTCCTTGAGAAGAAATCCAAAGTAGGATGACCCCAGTACCACGGCGATCTTGACCAGGGTATCTCGAGCCATGTCCCGCGCCTCCCATGCCTTGCTTCGAAGAATGTGGCAGATGTCTGTCAAAACTCCAGCCAGCTTTTGGTCAATCTGCTCCGGGGGCAGCAACTTCAACAGCTTCACCACAACAACTCCGACAGGGACACGGTAGCTGACCTCGGATTCGTCCTTTTCATGCAAGTGCTTGAGCAGAGGAGGTAGAATATAATCTAGCACGTCAACGGCCAATTTGGCCATCTTCGGAACCGTGTGCCGGAGTCTTGGTGAGCCAGGAGCAGCCACATCATCAGCGTCCACGTCCATCTTGTCCATCTCGTCGCTCTTGCCGGCACTCGAAGACAGCTCCAAAGCGTCCACAAACTTGCCCAAAAGTCGAACCGTGTGCTTTTGCATCTCGGATCTAGACTCGATGTAACTGATGTACCGATACAGCGTCGTTCGATAGTGATTCCAGTTCAGGGACAGAGCCAGCTTGCCGATTGTAGATATGGCATGAGCACCGACGCCCTGATCATCACTGCCATCCAGACGGCCGTAGATGAAGTGCTCGAGCAAAGGAATGAAGAATTGTCCTAGATTTTGGCTACTCATTTGCGTCACAGCATTGGCGGCTTCCAGCGTTCGCATCGCCTCCAGTTGTCTCGATGTCGCTGGGCTTAGAATGTTGAAGAAGAAGGACGGTTCAGAAGAGTCCTCGTTGCGTTCTGTCAGCAGGCCCTTGAGATCCGCAACAGGCTCCCAGTCAGGCATAACAGTAATGAGGAACCCCATGACACGTAGATACTCTCTCCGAACCGTAGAAGACTCCTCCTTTGCACCCGCGTATATCGAAGGCAGAAGGACGGTGCGCATGAGACTGTCAAACGTCGTCCTCAGGGCATCACACGGGCAGTCCGCAGCATTTTGGACCAGACGCCGCATGCCGTCAGCAGAATTGGAAGAAAGGACACCAAACTCTTCATCCAACAGAATAGAGAAGATGAGATTGTGAAGGATGGGGAGCCATTGCTTCGGAGTGAAAGAAACTTCACGACTCATCGAAATGGCGTTGAATGCTGCCAGTCGCCTGTCGAAATCTGGTTCATCGATCCGTCCCTCCTTGAAAGAGTTTAATTCGTTGCAGAGGCTGGCAACTTCGGCCAAGTCCGCGTCTTGCTTGGAAATGGCCAACATGGCTCGGGACAACGAGCGCCGATTTTCTCGATCCTTGAAGTAGCTGAACAACGAGGAAAGCGTTTCGTATACTTCGCCCAGCAAGCCCTGGTCCTTTGCTGCATCAGGCAAGCCCACGAAGCGCTCGACGATCAACAGGATGCGGCCTTTCGTCTTCGGGCTCACTCGCCGAGGCGGTTGTTGCAATAAAAAGCTGGACATGCGAATGACCGTCTGGGAGCTGTCCAAGTCTTGCAGGACGGGGGCGAGTGAGAGTACCGTCTCAACGCAAGACTCCAATAGCTCGTTGCTCAGATGGCTTGCGTGCAGAACGGTTGTGATTTTGGACAGGATTGAAGTTGCATTCGCCTCCAGAAGCTCAGCCTTGATGATGTCGTTGAATTCGGACTCATGAGCCGGTGCCAAGGACAGTTTGACCAGGTTTTGTAGAATATCGAGCACAAATATCTTGACCTCATCCTTCGTCTTCTCCCTTGAAATGCAGTCGATTATGGCCGGCAGGACACCCTCGGGAAGGACATTGTCGAGTGGTCCGAGAAACAGAGCCGCCTTTGGCAGAACGGACCAAGTAGCAAAGAGATGAAGCAAGGCCGAGATGCCTTGTGTGGTCTCGGCCGAGAGGTTTGCAAGTCGAGGAGCCACAACGTCCTCGATGATGAGCTCCCGGTACGGATCCCACTGGAAGTTCTGCGCATTTTGAAACAGCGAAGTAAGACACTTGATTCCCACCGTCCGGATAGTCTTGAGTAACGACAAGTCACTGATCTTGTCCGCATCTTCCTCCTCCTTGTCTTCTTCCTCGGTGGCTGCAGAACCTGCCAGTTGTTTTGACGAAAAGACGAGGCAATAGAGGACTGAATTGACCAAGACATCCATGAAGGGTTCGACATTGGTCCCCAGCTCCGAAATAAGGGATGATATCATGTTCAAGAAACCAGTCTGCTTTCGAGGTGTTATGATTGGCTTCCTGAAGAGCTTCGTCTGCTCGGCTTTCGGAGCAACAACACGAACATCTTTCAGCTTCTTCGCGGCTATGTCGAGGAAGCTTCCCATGTCTTGGACGGACAGGTTGCGAAGCACGGCCAGTCGAGTAGCCTGCAAACCATTCCTCCCACTAGCGACGCCCTTTTTAGCAATCGTTCGGCCATAGAGTAGGCGAAGAAGCACCGGCATCAGTTCAGAACGATGCTCGGGCTTAATCACGTTATCGCCTTGCAGAAACACTGCCAATTCGTTCTTGAAGCGTGCCTCATCAAGCAGATACTCCAGATTTTCCTTGTATGCGACGACGCCGTCTTCTTTCCAAGCCAAGATGGCCTTCAGTGCAAGTCTTTGCACCTCGCCATCACCATTCTCCATCAGCGTCAACAGTGCCTCGTATACTTGCGCGTGCTTGTAGAGAACCTTGGGATTGACAAATTGGGCAAATATCCCAAGCATGGCCTTTCGATCAGCCGCCGACCAGGTTAGGCCCTGACCATGGAAAGCCTCGTCGGCGGAAGCGTTCTCTTCGTCGCCCTCCTCAAGGGCCCAGCATAGGAAATGAGGGACAAGTTGTCGGGAGCGTTTCTCAGCAACCGCAGGTATGGCGTGAAGCACTTTCAGCCCTCTCGATCTCGCAGCAGCGGGTGTTGATTCTGCCAGTTGCTGTTTTGCATCAAAGTTATTCAGCAAGGCATCGTCTGCCTTCTCCGACAAGTCGAGGATAGCCTTTGCTAAATCTTCCAGCCGTCTCACGGCGGTGCATTCGAAATCTGTGTATATACGTCTGTAACCGCCTGTGCTTTCGGATGCTGGGGGTGTCCATCTCATTGACGCGGTTTGTATCCATTGAAACGCTATAGCAGAGACTGCGGCTTCGCCCATCTTCGACTGGGCGACGTACTTTAGGCTCTCCGCAGCGTCGTCCCAGACTGGGGCGAGTTTGACAGTGAGCATTCCGAACATGAACCTTGGGATGCCGTCTTTCAGCCAGCTAGAGGAATCTATGGTATTATAATGCTGGCCAATCTTCCGCAGATGCATCGCGATGGCCCTGGTGTGTTCATGGGTCAAAGGAGACCGCTCGATTTGCAGCATGACATCCACGCATTCAGTCACTGACTCACCGTCACTCATCTGCTTCAGCAACTCTAGCGAGACAAGTCTGATGTCGCGTGAAGGGGCACTGAGGTTTTCAACGAGAGACGTAATGACAGGATCTTCTTCCGTCGTAGGGCTGTCGCCGCCGAGCATACTTGACATCTCGGCTGTGGTCTGGGCCTCTCTCTGGAAGCGTTCATACGCCAAATAAGCACTCAGAAACCCGAAAGAACGCGCAAAGCGAGGTACAGCCGCGCGAAGCAGAGGACTCAAGCCCGTATCGACCGAGCCTGCCTCCTTGCTCATGCGCAGGTAAGCATGAAACCCTTGACTGACGATAAAGTTGACTTCCTGGGTCGCTAATGACGACGAAGGGCGAAGAGCAAGCTTTAGTTTTCGGGACAGTAGCTCGGCGATTCGGGCATCGGTTGAGGGATGAACAGAGGTGATCTCCAGGAGGTGGAGCAAACCTGCATATTTTGGCAAACACCGATCGCGCCATTCTTGGGGATCTTTGTTGTAAGGTCCGCGTTCGGGAAATGGTGAGATTTCTAGCCATTCAAACTTGGACACGATTTGGTCTTGCCACGCTTGTGGTAGTCGACAGCAGTCCTTCTCTCCTGTTGCTGGAAAGGCCTTGCTCTCGATCATCCGAGGGAGCAAAAGGCAAAGGATATCCTCGTTCTGGCCCTGTGACCAATGCGCTGCGACGAACCTTGAGAGAAGAATTGTCAGCTTTCTGAGCGCGAGGGAAACAAAGAAAAGCGGCCTGGCAACGAAGACAACTCACCGTTGAAAGTCGGAGCGGAACAGACTGCCAAACCGACTGGTGTCCAAATCGGCAAAATATGCGCAAAAGGGAATAAACCATCTCATGAAAGGCTCTTTAGTGAGGATCTTGGTAAGGGTCGAGATATGGGGAATCAATATGTCCATAGGCGCATGATGCCAGACTGTGGCGACCTGGACCATGACAGAATTCCACACAATGTCCGTTTGGTCTTGTCGTACCTCCTCCACGCCTTGCCCCGTCTTACGCAAGACTTCAACGAAGTCTTGGATAAGTCTGTCCCAGCGTCGAATTCTCGACCCTCTCCGAACACCAGCCAAGACCCCTATGATTCTGACATACGGCACAGCCCGCCACGTGAGCTCGTTCCCAGTCATTGCGCATCTGTCTGATCCAATCTTGGCCAAGATGTCCTCCAGGAACTCGCCCATGGTGTCGGCCTTGCCGTGGTGAATTACGCTGGTCAAGACTCCGCAAACTAGATTCGTCCAGATGGTCTCGCGAGAGAGATCACGTTCGCTCTCTGGAATTGCATCTATGAGAGCACACACAATAGCACTGCCCGTTGAGTGAATGGTCATGTCCGTTCCTTTGACGGCCTCGGCAAACATGGTCATCAAGCCATCATTGTAGAGAGTGAATTGCCGATCCTCCGACACGGAAATGAGGTCGTTTCTCACGTGCTCAACGAGCACCTTCAGCGCCGTTTCTCGATGGGAGGGCGCGGCCGCCTTCTTGACCAGGAAACTCATCGCTTCCGCTGCAAAGCGAGCTATGTGCTGGGGATGCCGTGTGCGTCCCAGCAAAGGTGCCATGATATCGTACGTCGGCCGCAGGTCCGGCACAAGAAGTTTCGACAGGTACTTGAACAGGAACGCGAGGGCACCAAAGGTCCACTCGATCACATCAACATCTTGCGGCTTGCCGGCGATGGCCAAGAGCAGGTTGATGCTCTGCAGATAGTGCTTTTCGAACCTGGCGCCCAAATCATGCGCAAAGGCCGTCAGGAGATCGAGCAGCGGCTCCAAGGCATCCTTGTCCTGCAGAGAAATGTACTCGGCCAGGCTGCCCATGATCTTGTCTTGAAAATGCAGTATCTGCGGCAAACTTTCGGACACGGCGTACACATCTCGTTTGAACGAGGTGAAGGGTTTCGAGATGTTCAGCTCGCCCCATTTCTGAAGCCCATTCTGGAAGTAGGACGTTGCCGTCGAGAGGTCTTCGTCGTCGAGGTCATGTCTCCGAACTTTTCGCAGCGGCTGTAGCGAATTAAACTTTGAGATTTTCGTGGAGAAGGACTCCCATCTGTGGTTCTTCTGATGGGGTGTAGAGAACTTGTGTTTCCGCACTTTTTCAATGCGTCCAGAGGATCTAGACGGCATTGTGGCGGTTGTTGTGCTGCCAAGCGACGCCAACGGGATAGAAAAGAAGAGGAAAAGTACAAAACCCCATGAAGACTTGGCTGGCGACCCGACCCGCAGCTCTACAATTTTTTTTCCCGCGGCCAAGAAAAGATTATCGATAAGCCTTTATCGCGATCCACTTGAGCTTTCCATCATCCAATCAAATTCGCTGCGCAAAGCGACCTCCTGCCGCAACTCTACCTTCCCGTTAAAACCGTTCATTCTCTCTCCTTTTCGACGTGTTCCGGCATCCAAAAACCTCCATCACAAACCATAGTTGCTTTGGCGAGTGGGTTTTCGCGATGGCTGCACCAAAGATGTGAGTCGGCACCAAATTTTCTTCCAAAAAAAAAAAAAAAAAAAAAAAAAAAACCGCTGACGATGATCCTCGCGTAGAATCGTACTCGGCAGCCTCAACGGCCAAATCGAGCCCGCGCTGAAGAAGCTCGCAACCCTTCACGCCAAGAACCACTTCTCGCTCGCGATCCTGACGGGCGACGTCTTCACACCCGCCACCGAAGACGAGACCCTCTCCGCGCTCCTGGACGGCACGCTGGAGGTGCCCCTCCCGACCTACTTCACCATCGGCACGCACTCTCTGCCCGCACGCATCGCCGCCAAGATCGAAAAGGACGAGGACCTGTGCCACAACCTGAGTTTCCTCGGCAAGCGGAGCGTCACCAAGACGTCGGACGGGCTGCGAATCGTTGCCCTGGGGGGCAACCTCGACGCCAAGGTCGTGGGGGGTCTGTCCCGGGAACAGCATCTTCCCTTCCACACCGAGGACGACGCCAGAGGGCTGAAGGGCGCCCACGGGGCAGATATCCTACTCACGGCGCTCTGGCCGTCGGGCGTGTGGAACGGGTCCAACGTCGCGCTCGAGCCGTCGCACCGGGCCTCGGTCCAGAGCCAGAGCACGCAGGCCATCGCGGAACTGTGTGCAGCTCTCAAGCCGCGCTATCACCTGTCGGCCTCGCCGGCGGCCTTCTTCTACGAGCGAGAGCCGTTTGTTCATCCGTCCGAGTCGGACCACGAGCCGCCGGCAATCACGCGGTTCATCTCCATGGCACCATACGGGAACGAGGCCAAGGCGAAAGCCTTGTACGCCTTTGCTCTCAACAAATCCGATGCCGCCGGTGCGCCGCCAGGAGTCACCGGCTCCCCCTTCGCCGCCAAGAAGCGTCCCCGGCACGACGACCAAGGCTTCAGCCGCTTTGGACACCATCACAACAACGACAAGCACGGCCGGCACAGCAAGCGACGTCGTGGCGCGTCCCCGCCTCCCGGCCCCGACCGATGCTACTTCTGCCTGTCGAATCCCAACATTGCCTCGCACATGTGCTGCAGCATCGGCGACGACGCCTACGTCACCACGGCCAAGGGCCCGCTGCCCACGCCAACGACATTCGCCGACCAGGGGCTCAACTTCCCGGGCCACTTCATCATCATCCCTCTCCCCCACGCGCCTACCATCCCCAGCATGGGCTCCACCACGGATCCCTCCAGCGACGCCGTCCGCGCCCACAACGAGATGACGCGCTTCCGCGAATCCCTCCAGGCCATGATCTCGCACCGGTCCTCTCACAAGCTCGGCGCCGTCACCTGGGAAATCTCCCGCGACCGCAACGTCCACATCATGTGGCAGCTCATCGCCCTCCCCGCCACCACCATCCAGAACGGCGTCGCGGAAGCAGCCTTCCGGGTCGAGGCCGAGAACCAGAAATATCCCCCCTTCCAGGCCCGAGATGTCACGCTCCAGCAGCAAGCCTCCTTTGGCGACTACTTCCGCGTCTGGCTCTGGGCCGATGACGGCGAGGACAAGATTAAGGGCAAGTCCCTCGTCATGCCGCTCTCGCCGGACATGCGCTTCGACCTGCAGTTTGGCCGCCGCGTCATCGCCAAGCTGCTCGGCCTGGAAAAGCGCTTCTACTGGCAGGAGTGCGAGCAGACTGTCGAGGAGGAGACGCGCGATGTGGAAGCCTTCCGGGCGGCCTTTCAGCCATGGGACTTTACAGTAGAGCCAGAACAGTGAAGTGTGCTTTGCCAGGTGTTTGCCTCGCCATCTCCTCTTCCGTCCCGATACGAAAAAGCAGGTTCACAGTCCACATCTTCTCTCCAGACGCATGTACAAAACAAAAGTATCCCCTTCATCCCGTCCAAATTTACAATTGTGGTCCAGGCGCATAATGGGGAAATAAAAGGTAGACTTGCATTACATCACATCCTTTGATCGCTGGGAACTTCTTTTTTTCCCATTTTAGCATACGGAGTGGGGACCGACCGGCAATGGTTTCTCTGTTTCTCTCTTCTTTTTTCTTTTTTTCTTTTTTGGGCAGGCGGCCACCCTACATGTTCTTTTTTTTTCTTTTTTCTTTTTTTTTTCATAGAAAACAAAAGGGGGGGGGGGGGGGGGGGGGGGGGATGGATGAGCCTCGTACCCTGTTGTTGAAGTATGCGCTTGGGCGATCGAGACGATCGACTGTGCTTCTGGGGCCGCCGAAGCGCATCGTTTTCCGAGGGCTGGAGAAGAAGAGAGATGCGGCGGCGGCGTTGCTATGTGGTGTGTGTGATGGTTGAGATCTTGATGCAAGGCTGCCGAGTTGTCGGTTGTGGAGGCACACAGCTGGGAGCTTTGCTGTGCTGCAGGCTGCAGCTGTTTCGGGGTCTCGAGTGGATATCACAACGCGCGAAAGCACGGGGGAGACGAGACAGACGCGCGCCACTAGTAAGGAACGTCGGTAAGCTGCCCTTTTTCCATTTTCTGCCCTTCCCAGCCAGCCCATCTTGGATCTCGAAACCTCTTGGCTCAGCGCAACCGACTTCCAGTCCATTCACGCTCTGCTCTTTTGCAGCGGGCGCCTGCTCAGTACGACCCAGTCTCGCTCGCTGCGATCCACGAGTGGAAGAAAAAAAAAATAAAAAATCGAGCAACAACATAGCAAGATGCCCAAGATCAAGTCTTACTCGGCACCGTGGCTGTCGAGCATCAACGCCCCCGGCCACCAGCTCTTTGCACCATCGGACGAGCCAGCACGCTCAAGGGCCTTGTCTCCCGCGTCCGGGAACCAGTCGCTGCCGGGTCCGAGGCGAACAATCGCCCGCCGCGGGACCGAGGTGTTTGTCGCCGTGGGCAAGGAGATCCGATGGGCCGACTTGGCCTACCTCAAGGATGAGTGGTCGATGCGGCAGAGCCGGGGGAGGACGAGCTCTGCCGGAGTTCGGATCAAGAGGGAGGACTCTTTTCAATCTGTGCAATCTGTGCAGAGTGAGGGAGACATGAATGGTGCAAGTGGACTCAGGGTATGTGTGCTCAAGATGGAGGGGATGCTCTGCACCTCGCTCATATCATCATCACTCTTGGTTGCTCATCCATGTCTGGTTGTTTTCTTTTCTTTTCTTTTCCCATCCGCTAAACCATTCGCCAAACAGATCATCAGAACCCCCGTGGCAGATGATATTCGACAGCTCGTCATCTCGCCAAACTCCAACTACCTCGCTATTCTGACGACACACACGGTCCATATCTGTGCCCTGCCCGATTCTTCACATCTCACGAGCGGAGAGACGTCGCCGCTGCGGCCCAAAATCTTCACGCTCGGCCCTACCACGCACGTCACTTCTCGCTCGCCCGTCATGTCCGCTCTGTGGCATCCGCTCGGGGTTAACGGCTCCTGCGTGGTCACAGTCACGGCCGATGCCATTGTCCGGGTATGGGAACTGTCGAGACAGGATCGCTGGTCCTTTGATACGCCGACAACGTCGGTGGATCTCAAGAAGCTTGCAGATGGCACGGCTCTGGACCAGGACTTCTCCGCATCCGTTTCGACCACCAACAAGGCCTTCTCGCCCGATTCCTTCGAGATGGAGGTGGCGGCTGCAAGCTTCGCGGCTAAGGGCTCGGGAGGCTGGAACCCCATGACGCTCTGGGTGGCCATGCGGGAGGGCGACGTCTACGCCCTGTGCCCCCTGCTGCCGCAGCGCTGGGCCCCTCCTCCGACGTTGATCCCCTCGCTGTCGGTGTCCGTTGTCACCACCGTCGGCAGCATCGAGGACGACCCAGGAGTCGACGAGAACGAGAAACTGCTTGCCCAGCAGCAGCTGCAGTGGATGGGCGAGCTGGACGCTCAGGAGCCACAAATCCAGGATGGCTTACCCGGAGAACCCATCGTCGAGGTGTACACTCGGCCATCGCGGCCGGGCGTGATTCCAAGGCTACAGGGTCCCTTTACCCTCGAGTCGGATGCCGACACTGGCGACGATTTGGACACCACCATCACGGACATGTTGGTCATTGGTCAGAAGACGGACACGGGCGAGCTGATGATGGGAGAGGATGACGAGCTCGACTTGGACAACGGTGACCAAGAGGGGCTGTCCCTGGCCGTCATCTGCCTGCTGTCCGCCAGTGGCCAGGTCCGGGTCTACCTTGACCTTGACGGCGTGCAAGCGCAGTGGTTGCCGCCCAAGACGAAAGCAAAGCTCGATCGATATCCCGCACCATCTAGCACGCCGAGCCTCCTCGCCTTCCAAGCCTTGGATACCATGAGCCCCGTCGAGGTCAGCGAGGATGGTTGGCCCGTATTCAGCACTGACGTCACGTCGAGATACAGCTTCTTTGTCACGCACCACGTCGCCATCACCTTCATATCACTCACGTCTTGGATTTTCCGGCTGGAAGGAGAGCTCCAGGGAGATCACGAGGCTGGCACAGACTTTAGGATCGGACTCTTGGCCAACTCGCAGAGCTCCAGGGACAGGATCTACGCGCAGCCGGGTGCCGACGTCGCAGTGCCGCTCGCAGCATGCGTGGCCATCCGGGATCCAGACGTCGGTTATTTCCTCCTGTCGTCGACGCCCTACGAGGCCATCTCGCTTTCCTTTGAGACGCCCGACATGGATCTCGCTCCGATCCATCATCGGCAAGAAAGTCCGGTTCGGGAACGGGAGCCCAGCGTGGCACCGCTCGACTTCTACGAGCCTCGCCCAGTCTACCACCCTCCGCACGTGTTTGGCGAGGGGTCGGCGCTGCCTACCTTGCTGGAGCGGCTACGGACGTCTCGCCACAAGACGGTGGTGAAGCAAGAAGTGAGGCTGAGTCCGCTCACGCTGCAGATCTTCACCGACGCGCACAAGGTGCTCAGCGACGAAACGCATCGGCTCGGAGTGGCGGCGGCCGAGGTGTTCCGACGATGCGAGCTGCTCCAGTCGGAACTCCGCCAGCAGGTCCGCAAAGCCAACGAGGTCAAGGGCAAGATTGGCACCATCAGCGGCGTGGGCCGAGACGATGAATCCGAGAATGCCATGTACGCTCGGCGCATCGCCGAGGCCAAAGATAGGCAGGAACGGCTCGGCGAACGGGTGGACAGTCTGCGCAAGCTGGTCAGCAAGGCTACGACGCGAGATCTCAGCGCCAAGGAGATCGCCTTTGCGGAGGAGGTCCGGGCATATGAAGAGAGCGTCCTGGAACCCAACAGCACAGTTGGCCAAGATGCGGGCGGTGCCGCCGCCGCCGCCCAAATGCCCGGCGCCCAGCAGCAACAACAGTCCAAGCAGCTGTGGAGACGTGTGGAAGAAGTGAGGAAGCTGCAGACGGACCTGGTGGCGGAGGCGGAGGCGTTGATGAAGAAGAAGCAGACGGGCGATGTGATGGCCGCACCGGCGGGCGATTTCAGAATCCCGCCCGATATCCGGCGGTCCAAGCTACAACAGGTCCAAGGCTTGATCGCCAGAGAGAGCGCATTGGTCGAGGCCGTGACGGCGAGACTGGAAAGGCTGCAGCAGACTGTGTGAGATTTTTTATTTTCTTTTCTTATCAATCTCTGTCATCGGTCGACACGTGTACGATGGGCAAGGGGCGAGGTAAAGCAGAGATTGTCGGCGATCAACTCTCGCTGTTTGATCATACAAGATGGTTTTGGTTGCCCTCATCGCCCCTCCCCTATCCGCCAAATCATCAGAAATGCCTGACCGCAAAAAAAAAAAAAAAAAAAAAAAAAAAAAAAAAAAAAAAAAAAAAAAAAAAAAAAATCATTGTTGTTTCTTGGTTTACACTCTCAGGTTAGAAACGGAACAGTCTTCATGTGTTTTTGCGGATAGGGGAAACACATAACAAGATAATAAAAACACATACACCCTGGTCCATGGGCAACACGTAATCTCCATCAACACATGCCAAGCAAAAGATAACCCGTCCATGCTCCTCCGTGCAACAACTCACCCTTTCCTCCCCCCTTCCCCGAGCTTCCTGTTTTTGAATTCTCCCCTACAGGCTACCACGCACGTCTACGTGGTTTCGTCCCACTCGTCGCTGCCGTTTGTCTGTGGTTGTGGATTGGTTTTGTGCGTGGGCTGTTCTTGGCCTTGTCTTGAAAATTAGCCTTTTCTTTTCTTTTCTTTTCTTTTCTTTTCTTTTGGTTCCCGGACAGAGGACGAAGCTCCACACGGGGAATCTGCTGGCTGCGAGGGAAATGGAGATGCAAAAGGGTCAGGACCGCCGTCTGGCTCTGCAGGCACAAGCTTGTCTCTTGGAGCAGAATACAATTAGAATATAAAAGATTCCAAAAAAAAGGTGGAACACAAAAAAAAATTCCCCGTGCAAGAATCCCAGAAAGTCGCTACAAAGCAGCAAGACCCTGTCCCATCACCATATCCACCTCTGGCCCAACAGTTGTCCCATTTTCCACCCGGATATCCCCCGTCTTCCCCTTCAGCATCTTTTCGCCCAAGCACCTCTCTCACCCTTTCGACGCCGATTCGCCGTGACTGAGCATCGCGGCATGGCACTCGGTCCCGATATTGGGCGTCTGCAACTTCTGCACCGACTGCGGCCCCGGCTTCAGGTAGCAATCCCCCGGTGCCTGGCCCTTGACCGCGGTTGCGACGTCGCTCCACAGCGGGATGAACGAGACGGCCTCGCACGCCCGACTGGACGCGTTGTACGAGTTCCAGGAGGCGCAGGCTGACATGCAGCCGTTGAAGTCGGCGGTGAAGAGCGAGTAAAACGGCGTGTTGGAGGCATCCTTGTTGCAGTACATGGTGAATCGGGGCTTTCCAAAGACTGCATGAGGAGTTTTTTTTTTTTTTTTGGTGGTCAGTCTTCGTTGTGTCAACCTCGAAACCGGCATGGGTTGTCTTTACGCGTCCGCAACTTACATTCCGGACTGTAAAAGGTACCAGTCGTGGATTCATTCTCGTCAGAGCACCCGTTGGATATCTTGGAGTAGTCTGGAGATACTGTCTGACCTCCCGTGCCAGTAGCAGCAGCAACAGCACTGCCAGTCTTACTAGCCGCCAGCGAAGACCACGAGGCTTGCAAGTCCCGATACTTGCTCTGCTCAGCCTTGTAGTTGTTCGCGGCAACCCCTGTTCCTGCCGCAAGGCCAATGACCAGAACCGCCAGAACCGCAATCACCATGGAGAGGAGGAACACGATCGGGAGGCAGCCCAGAATGGTCCGTCGTCCGCCCCTATCCGGTGATTCGAGGCCGTGCACGCCGTTCTTGGTCGCCACGGCCTGTGGATAGGACTGGTAGTCTTCGACCTTGGCGGACGAATACTGATGCGTCGAGTCGACCGCAGAGTCGTGTGGTGATGGGCATGCCTCCCGTGGTTGTTGGTGGCTTCGCTGCTGGTATTGTAAGTCATGAATGACTTCGGGGTAAGACGCGCCGTGTGCCACCTCGGGCAAGTTTTCGTTCTACGTTGAGTTTTCTTGTCAATATTCAGCACATTGTACCCCCCCCCCCCCCCTCCTCCTTTTTCTTTTTTTTTTTCTCTTATTTTTTTTCCTTCTTCTTTCCTTTTTTGGAAATGGGTTATGGCTTTCACTTTACCTTGGAAGCCATGTTGTAAAAGTGATCCGATGGCAACTCAATCGCAGCAAAATGGGAGAAAAGGAGGAAAGAAAGAAAAGAAAGACCGGTGCGAAAAGTGCGGGAAGGTCATGCTTTCTATGAATAAAGACAGCGTGTCAGACTGCACAAGTAACCAGGCAAATCCCATGCTGGTATCTGCGACTGAATAAACCTGCTGCATCTGCTGCTGCTGCTTCGGCGACTTGCCACCCATCCGGCGTAGCCGCTGATATTGCTTTGCCCCTGGCCGCCCCTTGATGATACCTCCAATCACGCCTGCAGACTCGTCTCTCGCGCGGTGCGGGGCCGCGGCTTACATGCATCAAGACAAAGAAGCAGAGATATTTGTTTGGTCGTCCTCTTCTCTTGTGGTTGCAGTCTCGTCAGCACTTGCGGATAAATCCCAGGGTGCACGGCGTCCCGTGTCTAATAATAAGGCTGAGAAGGCCTGGGTAACATTCATGACGTCACTTCAAGATCAAAAGACCATGGTAATCAAGGTTCTTGATGTCAGCGTTCTCGAATTCCTCCTGATCAAAGGCCAAACTTGACCTTAGTTGCACGCCATCTATTTTCCGTTCGATCCGACGGGCTCAATCCCTTGGAGCCATCAAGCATGTAACTCGTGGCTGAATTCAGGCGATTGGCCATGTCTCGAATCACGTTGCATGTCTTGATATGCTCGGGTCTTGAGGGACATTTCTGCCATCACTCGGGATTTGCTCATCTTGCACAGACATACCAAGATTTTAAACAATTCCAGTGGTAATGTCGATGCGTCCGTTGCGCTTGTATGTGGCCATTGGATTCGCTGACACGGACAGAGCAAGTTGTCAAAGACTCGGCCTTGTATGTTTTCGAAACGAACATGGCACATCTTCGTCTTCTACTGCGGCTCTTGTCAAGCGTTTCCAACCTTCCATCCAAAGCGCCCAACCCAAGCTGCGAATTTTCGCACCTCGTCTTCCGCCAGAAGAAGTTCCACACTGTAATAATCACGAGCTAGCTCCTCGTGCGTCTTGAATTGGTGGACGAACCTATGGCACGCGCCGCAGAGCCACGCGACATTCTGCAAGTCCTCCTTGTGGTGCCAGCCACGCTTCACGACCTTTTCGTGAACAAAACGCGGAATCAGATGATGGTAAGACAGCGGGATCCAGTTGCGCTCGCAAATCTCACAGGCATCCGTGCGGCTGGCCCACGATGCTGGCGGCGGTGTGATCAAAGTCTCAATGTAGGAAGTCATGATGGGAACCAGAAAATGCTCCGTCGTAGCGGGCAGCGGCGAGTCAAGTGTTGGATCCGCGGCAATGAGATCGTAGGTGACCAATGTCTCGGAGATGGAGAGCGGCAAATCTAAAACCGATAGGTTTTCTGGAGCCAGAGGCAGTGCGAATTGTGCCTGCAGCTCATTAGACTCTCTCCACGACCGATGGTCCAGCTGTTTGAGAGCATTAGGGAAGCCTTCAAAGATGGTGCCTGCTAAATAGTCGATGAAGTCGGAAAGCTCGTCCGCGTCATTCTGCAGAGACGAGTCAGGCACTCCAGACGGAGTCGGAGTAGTATTCCTTGCGGATGACTTGATTCGTTTCCGGCGTCTCGGTCCCTTCTTGCTGGACCCGTTTCTCGAAGCCGTTGTTTGTAGGAGAATTGATGAGAAACAGTCACGAAAGACGGCGTAGTTGGCGTCTCCCTGACCACCATCCGCGCCTTGGAGAAAGTCCATGATGGACTCGGCGTCGAGCATCAACTCTAGACGCAAGAAGTACGAAATGCTCGTTGATGGACCTGACTGATTAATAACCCACACGTAGGTGAACAGTGGCTCTATCCCTACTCCTGAAGAGGAAGACGAGCCTGGTTTGTTAGGAGTGACAACATCGACTCGAACAGTTGAACTCGAGGCGGGGTTGCATCTGCTCTCCAATCAAACGCCGAGGCCGACGTGACGGCATTGATCGATATTTGGCCGGTTTGACAGGGCAGGAATACCAGCGCCTTCTTTCACAGGAACGAACGAACGGAACTGGAAGAATGAAGAAGGAATGCGCATCAGTCTTCGGACGGTTGCTAGATTTGGACTTGGTAGGCGAATATTGTTGTGGCTGCATGTGGTCACTGCGCCACCTTGCGCCACCACAGCAGGCAGCAGCGCATCACCTTAGGCGGGCGGGCGGTGGCAGTGGGTAGAATACTAGAAGTGGATGGCAAGCGCTTGGACTCTTTCACGGTCAATTTCACGGTCGCATTCGCCAATTGTCCCCCCCTTCCTACGAGGCTACGACTCGTCACGTCAACACACCCATTGAGCCGACGCGGAGCATTCAGCAGTCTTCCGCCATGGCTCGTTCATACGACCGTGGTGCAAATGTGGGCGACGAGTCTACTAGCTCACGGAAAAACTCGCATGGGTCTCGCAGCGACCGCCCGAGGTCTCGTGACAGAAGACGGCGTTCAGAATCACCTGGCCGCCCACGCCGTCACCATTATCGAGACGACGAGCGTGAGCGGGGCAGCGGCCGCGACAGCAGGGACAACAGAGACGCTGCTTCTCGCGGAGAGAGGCACTCGAGCCATCGCCGACACACCGAAAAAGAAGACGACTCGGATGGCCATCGGCGAAGAGAGCGCCGGAGCCCTGTCAGGCGCGCAGGGCCACTGCCGTCGCAGGAGGCTTCTTTCTCGATTACAAAGGGTGAAGAAGCTGAGAAGCCAAAGGAAAAGCCCAACTTCAAGACGTCCGGAGTCTTGGCGGCAGCGTCCAATTCGGTCGCCCAAGCCGACGGAACGTCGGTGGTGCTCAAGTATCATGAGCCATCGGAAGCGCGAAAACCACCCGGCCGTGACGAGTGGAAACTCTTCATCTTCAAGGGGGACGACATTGTCGACACTGTTGATCTGAGCTTAAGGAGTTGCTGGCTCATTGGGCGAGAAACGGCCGTGGTGGACTTGCCGGCCGAGCATCCTAGCATCAGCAAGCAGCATGCCGTCATCCAGTTCCGTTACACCGAGAAACGCAACGAGTACGGAGAAAAAAAAGGCCGGGTCAAGCCTTACCTGATTGATCTGGAAAGCGCCAACGGCACGACACTCAACCATGACAAGGTGCCCGACAGCCGGTACCTGGAACTGAGAGACAAGGACATGGTTCAATTTGGTCATAGCACAAGGGAATACGTTATTATGCTGGCGCCCCGGGAGTGAGGCCAGCCCACTCTCAGGAATTGATGTGTGCCTTTGACGTCCTTGATTCTCGTCGTTTCTCACGTTGTTCGATAAGCAACGGCGCAGAGTCTCCTTCAGATGCAAGGCAAGCGCTGGGTAAGGTACAAGACTGGTTGAAAGTTGCTTCTTCGGCGTATCCACCGACAGTCGCATTGTGCAACTCGATGCAAAAAAGTGGCGTGGGCAAATGTCTCGGCCGAGCGGACGGGGCATCATGATACGAAAGGCATTGATCAAACTGATTAGCGTGCAGAGAAGTGACAAAAAGGTCGCCAAGTCCCAAGTCGCATTGGATGCAAGGCTATCGACGACCGAGTGGTGGCCGTGGTTCAAGTCGTGTGCCGCCCCCTTTCCGAGCGGATCAATCAGATGCTCGGCTGCCAGATGGTGTCGACGGGAGGTGCTCAGGGCATAGCCATCGGCGAGAAGGAGCGTGATGACTCGAATTGGTGGCTGTGACACACGGTGAGACCCTCCCAAGCGTGACATGGTGCTTGGGAAGTTGCCGCGATGTAACCGTAGCGAGTTTAACGTTGGCGCTGTTCAAGACTGTCCAAGACGGCGCATCCTGGACGCAGCACCAGGTCCGGCCAATGAAACGAATCTCTTCACCCCATCTGTTTGGAAGGGGTGTGCAGTCATCCGGTCTCTTGCATTCATCTCGTCGTTTCACGCTGCGTCCATCACCATGTTTCGCTGGTCATACGGAATGGACCTCTGGAAGGATTGCCATGGCCTCAGCACTCCAGCAATGCTGCCCTGCTCGCCCATCTACTTCAGTTTTTGTTTCGTGGCTTACCGGCTTGGTGGTTTTTCATGCTGGATCGTGATGAGAGAAGGGTCGTATACTTGTGCCCGTCATGTATCATATGCGAATTGGTGCCTTGGCATGATGGGACGTTTTGTTTCGCCTGCAATGAAACTGGGTTTTGAGACACATAAGCGACACGCATGAACCATCTCTCACGCTCTGGATCTACATGACCACAACCCGCGGCGACCTGACTGACAAGGCAAGGTCTGAACGCTCGGAGCATTTCACAAGCAAGGGGTGTATCTCTTAAAATCGCCAGAGCCTCCTTCAACCCCAGTGGGACTGCCAACTCCGCAGGGTCCCTCCGAGCTCATCCTTCTCGACCGATCGTCTCGCAGCCGGACAGGTGGTCGTGATGGGGACCGGAAACCAACTCGCATTGCCAATTGGCTCCCGCAACCTTGACACATCCATGCTGCCTCTTTCGGTAGTCCTCTCAGATGCTCTCGCATTTTCAGAGCGAGCCGTCTGTTCCTGGTCAGTTCCCCAACGGTGGGGGGGAAAGGGGGTGGGATTGGCACTCCATACAGAGAAGTCTGGGTGTGGCAGCACATGCCACATTCAACACGGACAAGTTCACGGCATTCGGCCCTGTGATGGAGACCCTCCGCCTAAAACGTTGCGTTTCTGCAAAGCATTACGAGTCCAGTTCCTTGGTGTGGCAGCACCGTTCGTTCGTCTTGGACGTGCTTTTTGGCCCGTTTGCCCCGCAAAGTTAGTCTCTCACTACCCCTTGGAGGTTGAAACGAAACGGAAAAAAGAGAGGGAGAGGGAGAGAGAGGGAGAGAGAGAGAGGGAGAGGAGAGAGGAGAGAGACTTTGGTTGACTCGGCTTTCGCATTTCACAAAGGCTGTAGTAGTGACAATGCGAAACGTCCAATTATAGTAGCGAAAAACGCAGGCAGAGCATTCTATAAAGGCAGACAGCTTGTCTCTCCTTCCGAAGATCATCGGTCTCTCATACATGATACTTACTCACAAGTCTTTCTATTTCTGATTCTTCGACATTGCTAGCATCGTTTCTTCTTTCTTGCCTTTTCCTTTTTTTGCAAGTTGTGACGTTTTACCAATTCGACTTTTGCGCCTTCTCCTTTGGTCTTGACTCGAGTCCTTTTCTACCCTTTTTTTTTTTTTCTCTTTCTTCCTCAACAGTCATCATGGTGGGTTCTTCTTCTACATTTTGGCCAGATATCATGGCCTGCTTTGCCTGACTCTTTTCTTTTTCTTTTTCTTTGCTTGACCCCTTTTTACTAAACACCATGGATGGCATCTGCAGTCCCCTCCCGCCCTCCCCGTAGAGCGATTCGAGACCAGCGCCATCCACACCCACCCAGACGCCAAGGTCGACATCGTCCTCGTGCACGGCCTCAACGGCGACCCCGAAAAGACCTGGACGGCCAGCAACGGCACCTTCTGGCCGCGGGACCTCCTCCCGGCCGCCCTCCGCGGCTCCCAGGCCAACATCCTCACGTACGGCTACAACGCCGACGTCTACTCCCGCAAGAACGACCGCAGCGCCAGCGACAACTTCATCCACCAGCACGCGCAGACGCTCGTCACCAACCTGACCCTGTTCCGCAAGAGCGAGGGCACGTTCCGTAACCCCATCATCTGGGTCTGCCACAGCCTGGGCGGCATCCTGGCCAAGCGGGCGATCCTGTACTCCAACGACGTCAAGGCCACGCACCACGAGGACTACCGCTCCGTCTTCGTGTCCACCTTTGGGCTCATCTTCCTGGGCACGCCGCACGCCGGGTCCGACGCCGCGACCTGGGGCCTCATGCTGCAGGGCATGGCCGACGCCATCATGCCGCGGCGCTTCTTCGAGTCCGAGTCGGTGCTGCTCAGGACGCTCAAGAAGGAGAACGAGACGCTGGCCAACATCAACAACCACTTTCTGGACATTTACCAGCGGTTCCGGATTCACATGGTCCACGAGAATCACAAGACGGACATCAAAGGCACCAAGTATGTTTTTATGCCCCCCCCCCCCCCCCCCCCCCC
>SRQA01000464.1:0-22254 GCA_018360365.1 Claviceps citrina | reverse complement strand
TTTCTCTATATCACCTACTCCGGTGAAAACACTTTTGGTGTTACATCAGGTTTTTAATTTGCGCGCACAAAGTCTGAGATTGCTAATAAGGGCGTTCCGGTTTGCCCACAGATGGACGGAGAGGGAGAGAGGTTGAAGTACGGTGGAGAGGGGTATGCTTGAATGCTGGCTAATATGCGAATGGAAATGATAGATCAAGGAGATTGAGGCCGAGGTGCGTATTTGCGAGCCTTTTCTTTTTACCCCTCCAATGAGCCCTGCCGACGTCGACGGCCTTTTTCGGGAAAGACAGCCAAGGGACGAGAAACGAAAAACGAAATTATAGCTGGAGACCCCATCCAAGAAAAAAAAAAAAAAAAAAAAAAAAAAAAAAAGGGCGACAAATGGTTATTACAACGACGACGACGAGACGATGACTAAAATAAAACAAAACACATAGATGGCCAGGACGCAAAAAAACAAGGCCACGTCCTTCCACCTCGGCCAGCTCAAGGCCAAGCTCGCCAAGCTCAAGCGCGAACTGCTCACCCCGAGCAGCGGCGGGGGCGGCGGCGCCGGCGCGGGCTTCGACGTCGCGAGGACGGGCGTGGCGAGCATAGGCTTCATCGGGTTTCCGTCGGTGGGGAAGAGCACGCTCATGAGTCGGTTGACGGGGCAGCACTCGGAGGCTGCGGCTTATGAGTTCACGACGTTGACGTCGGTGCCTGGTCAGGTTGTTTATAATGGTGAGTTGGTGGACCGTAGACCGGGGGAGGAGGTCATGAGAAGAACCATTATGAGGGGATGGAGCGGTGCTTGGCCTATTCTTTGACGTGTTCTTGGGGAAATTCTGCTTGGTCTTTGTCCCATCCAGGAGCAATCGCTGACCTTTTTCTTTTATTTTCTTCCAACACCCCTCCCTCCCTCTAGGTGCGCCGCTTCAAATCATCGACCTACCGGGCATCATCGAAGGTGCCAAGGACGGTCGCGGCCGAGGCCGACAAGTCATCGCCGTCGCCAAGACCTGCCACCTCATCTTCATCGTGCTCGACGTCAACAAGCCCCTGACCGACAAGCGCGTCATCGAGGCCGAGCTCGAGGGCTTCGGCATCCGGATCAACAAGCAGCCCCCCAACATCACGTTCCGGAAGAAGGACAAGGGCGGCCTCAACGTCACGAGCACCGTTCCCCTGACGCACATTGACAATGACGAAATCAAGGCCGTCATGAGCGAGTACAAGATCAACTCGGCGGACATCACCATTCGCTGCGACGCCACCGTGGACGATCTGATCGACGTCCTGGAAGCCAAGAGCAGAGCGTAAGAAAACGGAACCAGCCCAGCACAAAACACCTCACCTTGTCTGTGCTCGACCTGCTGACGTCGTTTGGCCCATGTGCGCTCCCCGATGACCAAACAGCTATATCCCCGTCGTGTACTGCCTCAACAAGATCGACTCCATCAGCATCGAAGAGCTCGACCTGCTGTACCGGATCCCGCATTCCGTCCCCATCAGCTCCGAGCATGGCTGGAACATTGACGAGCTGATGGAGGCCATGTGGGAGCAACTCAACCTCAAGCGCGTCTACACCAAACCCAAGGGCAGGGCGCCCGACTATTCTGCTCCCGTGGTTTTGCGCTCAAACCGATCTACGGTCGAAGACTTTGTACGTTGGTTTCTTCTTCTTTTTTTTTTTTGCCGTGAGAATAAAAAAAACAGGAAAAAGAAAAGGGAATTGAGGATTTGACCGACCGCAACATTTTGTGCCCGTCTTTTTGACCCAAATTTCATCTAGTGCAACGCCATTCATCGGAGCATCGTGGAGCAGTTCAAGACGGCTATCGTCTATGGCAAGTCCGTGAAACATCAGCCACAACGGGTTGGCTTGGCCCACGAACTGGAGGATGAGGACGTTGGTGAGTGGCTCGGATACACGAATAGGACTCCCTTTGTTGGCCATCCCCCTTTTACCCCCCCTGGCCTGTCCTGTCCTCTTGACCACCCACCCATCGTGGCATCGCATCCCCATGCGAATGCAGATGGCAAGCCACATTCCTTTTTCACTTTCACTGGGCCCTGCTAACGTCGTGCTCGCAGTCACGATCATCAAGCGATGATTGCTACCCGAGAACGAAAAACTGTGCTGCTGGGTGGAACGGTGGTAGGAGAGCTGTGTATTTCGGTCGTTGGAGTGCTGGGGCGGTCTGCCTGGAAACGCCAAAGGGGAGGAGGTCTGGACATGATGTCTTTTTCTGGGACGACTGCTGGTGCCTAAGCCGCGCCATGTCTCCTCGCTCGCTGCCACAAGACCAACCATCACGCGCCTGTGGTGCAGGTGCCGCAAGTCCCTTTCCCCAGCGCGCCATGCCATGGCAAGTCTCACGGCCCTCCTTGCTTGTTAGGTCATTTGCAGGGCACAGAAGAAAAGTCAATATGCAACAAGATGCAAGATGGCGAGGTTGCTCCGGCTCGGAGAGATGGGACCAGCACGAAGCGAGTCGAAGCGAAGCGACGCTCGAAGACTCGCGAGCACAGATTCCGGCGAGCCGAGGCATCAGCCAAGGGACTAGGGGACCATGGTTCAAGATGGGCAGGGCAGGGCAGGACAGGGCAGGGCCAGGCAGGAAGATCAGGGCTGCAATGAGGCTTTTCAGCAGACTTTTTGCCCAAAAAAAATCAATAACAAAAAAAAAAAAAATAGCCGTCATACAGCCCCTCTAGCGCGCGATTTCTAAACGCAGTGATTTTCCTGGCCTTTCGTTTTCAGCTTGATCTGTATGGTCAGGTTTGATTGAAGGGTTCCGAATAATACACCGAGTGGGAAGCAAACTTTAGAACCCAAGCTGGGCGCGGCCAGGGGCCAATCCTGTTGAATAAAGTGCCAATAGTGAACTGCCCAACATACCTGCCTAAGGCACTGAATACCTACTAGGTACCTAGGTACCTAGTAGGTAGGTACAACACTACTGTACCCAAGGCACCCAGTAGGTATGGTTCGAGGCATGTACATGCCTTGGGACGTGCCAGGACCTAGTTGAAAGTCATGCTTGTTCTGCCGCGTACCCCACGGAGCATGCGTCTTGTTGATCCATCCCCATCTGTCCTGCATAGCCGAAGAGGACAGACGGACCATGAGCGGCCTGATATGCGGCCGCTTTTCTGCTTGTCGGGTTTCCCCCCTTGTTCCTAGATCCAATCTCCTCAAAGAGGAACATGATCGGACCAAAAACGGGCCAACCCCATTCGCACGTAGAAGACGCGTCATACGTGTGCTGAAAAGGTTGCTCCGTCTTTGCCTGGCCTGGCCGAGTTGTGCAGACCGGCGACGCCCACGTTGGCCGTGGATAGGCAGGTATTCGGCACACCCAGCTACCTCCCTAGTATCTACTAGGTATGGAGGTCTCAGTTTGTGCGTAGCCCATCTCGCCCACCCCCTGGCACCGCCATGTGGGCGCGAATATCGAAGCAGGGCAGTTCCATCAGGCGCTTACACGGCCGCAGATTGGGTCGCGTCGTCCAGGCTTCGTGCAGTGTCGGGAAGTTTGCCCTGTGTGAGTGTCACGAACTTGCTCCAATCCCCCAGCACCAGCAAAAATAATGGACGTCTGCCCATTCAGAGCCGTCGAGAAGCTTGTATTGCCGCTGGCAAAGGCCAACGATACGAGTCATTACGACGAGTAGTAGTCAGTCACCAGCCATTAGACGCTTGACACGACTTTGCGGTCCGCCTCTGGGCACAAGTATCGACCGCACCTGCACCAAACCCGTCATTCATTGATTCATTCAGGCCCAGCTTTTCCGCCAGCAATCGTCGAATGCCCGATGAGATGGGAGCATGGGCGCATGGCCCAGTCAACTCCCCCCTGTAGCTCTCATATTTTCTCCTTTTTTTTTTTTTTTTCGTGTGTCCAAGCTCGGCACAAGCCAACCGGATCCTTGTCCAAGGTTGTATCATGTATTTCTCGTGCAAAGCACGCGGTCGTGATGGATGCTATCGTGCGAGGCATAACGTGCAACGACGCAATGGCGCCAGCTCTCTCCAACGATGAGAACCTTGATCTTGAACTGCACTTGGCCGTTGGGCCGTGATGGCAGTCAGTTAGGTCAGTTAGCGCCTCTCAGCAATCTCCACCTCATGCAATAGCTTTGCCCGCGCGTGCCCAGCAGATCCTTTGGCACGATTCATTTTCACAAATTGTCCATCCGCCTGTACTTTCCTGTTAGGACAGAAACTGTGGAAATGTCTTTCCCCTCAGCCGGGCACTTCCTGGCCGGCTTGATCGAATAGTCAATTCGGTGTCTAGTCGGCTGTTTTGTGGTATGTAGGTAGGGCGGCCTCCAGCACCATCCGCTCGGAAATCCATAATCATGCTGAAGACAAGGCAGGACTCCTAGGATGATTGGCCATTTCCTTGGTATTACCGGGTCTAGTATTCGAAAATGAAAGTGCATCCGCTGCGATTTGATTGCGCAAATGCTCTGCATCATGGCAAGCCAACTCAAAAAAAAAAAAGGATGGGCGGTTTCTTTCGTTCAAGCTTTTGAGCGGAGCACGGCACATCCACCTCCTTGCGTGGGCTGTTCAACGGAGTCGGGGATCGTGTAAAGCCGGCCAAAACTGGGGCGGGACTGAAATCGCTTTTGTTAAGCGCCCATTTCGAGCTTTCTGAAAGGGTGCTGCCGACAAGCACGTAGGAAGAAAGTACCCGATCTTCAGACGCGGCGTTGTTTTCTCGCGGCCCAACGATGGATATGTGAATTTTTGACCTCACGGCGGAACTATGCAATGTTGCAATGTACTGTTATGGTACAGCATGCAGTTCCATGTTTTTGTTGGGGGCTCTTTGTGAACCGGTTCGGGCAATATCATGGCAGATGCCGAGAGTATTCCGTAACATTTTTGTTTCATGGTGCTCGAAAATCAGTCTTCCGGCCTTGACTGAATCCGAATAGGACCCTACCTCGTCTAGGCATGAGAACTCGGACAGCTCGAAACTTGTTCGTCGTTGTTACCAGGGTACAGAAGAAAGAGCAGCCTTCAAATCCAGACAAATCGCAGCAAACAATTGCAAGACAATTCTTGCAGGGCTGAAGGGCTTCAAAATCAACATCATTTTGTTCATTGGTCATACAGGACCTAGATGTGACATCAATAAAGCTGAACAGACTCAAACACTGCATGATTATCAAGAGTTGAAACGCTGACGAGTCATCGCGGCCGTTCCGTCGCTCATGACGCGACCTCTGTGGATTCACGCTTCTTGTATATGCATGTTCGGAACCAGTAGTAAGACGACCTGTTCATAACGTTCGAAAGAGAAAATTTATATCTGACCGATGCCAATCGTCGTGCTAGAAACATGGCATTTCGTAGCCAGAGTCCGTATTGTCTCCATGCGCGTCACAGCCCGCACTTTCGTTAACTTACACCTCAATCATGATGTAGTGTGAGGCTGGATGGCTCGTGTCTTGCCCGAGGAATACCTGATTGCGCTTTTCGTATTGTCACGGGTGAGGCACAACCATCACGAAGAAACCATGTAATATCGTGGCGTTGCCGTTTTGGGCCGAGCTTGGCTTGACAGGGACCGGAAGGGCAAGCTTGAATTCTGGTGTCGCCCCCTGTATCTCGAAAGCTGTCTTTATGTGTTGAAGCGAGAAAGCTACATGGTATGGAGCCGGGTACATGCCGTACGGGGTCGTCCAAATAGCCACTGCTTTCAGTGCTCGTGCTGTTATGGCAGGGCCATGGAATGTCTCGGCCAGAGAGACAAAGACTTGTCCGCAGTGCGTCAGGGTTTTTTTGCTCCTTCTGTATGCAATTTGATACGTCCACGAAAGCATCTGGTGGGACCTGGAAAGCGGCCATTTTCACTCTCCTATTCAGAAAAGAGGGTCTTTTTCTGGGGTGTCAAAAAGCCCGCACGCGATGCGGCGAGAGCCGCGACTAATCCGTAGAGGACGTGCCAGATTCCGTGAAATTCAATGTTAAAGCTTAGTGTGAAAAGATGACGGTCTGCTCTCGTCGCCAACAGCGCTAAAGACTCGATATTGAGAGTTTCGGTCTGTTGGAGTGTTCAAGGCCTGGAACTGTTTAGCGGATGCCCCATTCCATCAAACGATCCACCTATTATCGCGTCCGCATCCAGCGTCGAAATGATCCTTCCGTCTTCAGTGATGATAACCATGGTGCGAGAATCCCTGCAACTGATGGAGGCAGGGGGAAAGGGGGTGAGGGGGGAGGGGGTGTGACCAGTGACCAGAGAATCCTGGTCGGAACAGCATGGATGTTGCATCTGCCTGCTGTGCTTTGTGATACGCTCTGTGCCATCCGTGGCATATGCAGGCAATTTGGAAAACTCTCGGCATGGTAATCAAGCTGTAGACAGGAGCATCGTGGCCAAGCACAGCCGAACAGTGATTGACGAGGAGAAAGCAGAATGGAATGGTGAATCGGTCTGGTGCAGAAAGTCCAGCTGTCAACCGTGGCCAGACGGAAGAAAGGGAAGGAGCTCTCGTAGGGGCACGCCGATCCAGGCCACGCCAGCCCAGGATGAGCGATGCACCCGCAGCCTCGCCTCAGAAACACAAAAAAACACCTACGCCACGCGCCACGCCACGCCACGCCTTGCAAGAAAACAATCGTTTGTTTGACAGCTGAGTTTTGCTCTCTTGGCTTCTCGGTCGACGATGCTATTCAATTGAACACACTAGTCGCCTGCCTGCCTTGAGGTCGCATCTGAATCCTGATCGACCCATCGACCTATTCACCTCCTTCGTCATTCGAATCCATCCAATTTCAACTCGGCAGCCATTCGTCTGGTGAGTAACACTAGCATCATGTGACTGTCCACGATGATGCTGATGTCCGTCGGCGACCAAGGCGGCGCCAAGATTTCGATGTGTTGTGCCACCACACTTGATTTATCGACTACATGGCCTGGTGGCTAACTGCTAATACTATCGTCGGCCGTCTCTGTCAGGGGTCGGTCCATGGATGCCCGAGCCATGCTCGGTCACCACTGATGCTATTCCATATACCATCATGGGACGAAAGGAAAGGCTCCAGTCTCTCAGCACCAGTCTCTCAGCACATGCCGACCTGAAGACATCATTCATCTCACAGCTGAGCTACCGCCGTTGGGCCAAGGTACTCGGGCCTTCCCCAGACACCAGCTGCACCCCAGCCCGGCTCATTTGTGTTTGCCATGAATTGGATGGATCCATGCGTTGCTTGGAAATATGGGCTCGCGACAGGCATCAATGAGTGCACAAACCTCATTCAACCAGGACGGAGTATAGTTTTCTTCATTACACCAGACACTCTGTCGTCCGACTCGTCCCGCCGGCCCTGGTCAAATCGCCGACCGTCCTGTGTCTTGACCTGATGGGCAATGCCCAATCTCGTCTGGCTTTGGCTCCCCTCCGTTCTCCATTTCTCCATGCCGGGTCTCGTCGCCTTGGAAGTTGCCCACACCTCTCCCGCTCTAAGATTCGATCCTACCCACCACCTCGCCCAATCTCTGGTCCGGCTTGACATTTCGAACCACACCCGCACTTTTCTCCGTTCGCTCTCAGAGGTGTCTCGGTTTTTGTTGCCGGCAAGCATCCCCTCCACACACCCCAGCCAACCACCCCTGGGAAGAAAAGATGAAAAGAGGGGCTCGTCCCGTGGCCCCCTCAGTGTACATATGGTGTTTACAAATTTAAAACGCCCATACATATACATGAGCATTGCTCTGTGCCTTCCCGCGGTTGTATCTTGAACATGTGTACATATGTATTCAACATTAGTGCTTCATCTGGCCCTGCGTCTGTGGTCTGGTACTACCCTTTGCTAGCTGTTCGTGTACATCAGCTGAAGCCACCTTTCTTCCAAGCTGCTACCAGCAGCCAAGCGAATGCAAACACCAAGCTTGGATTACAGCGAACATCGTCTACATCAGATTCTGGACAATTCAAGGGGTAAGTAAGATCTGTCACCTGTCGACCCTGACAGTTCCTGGACCCATCCACAGGCGTTACTTGCCAATATTTGTTGGCATAGCTGCCCACTCCGCTCCCGCATTCCAGTCATTCCTACCGTCTCGCACATCTTGCCAATTAGCTCGTCTCCTCAAACTGGGGATGCCAGCGGCTTTCGTGATAGGAGAAGCAGCGAACTTGTCTTGAAATAATATGGTCGGCCGCGTGGACATGGCAGCAAAGTGAGAGTCGCACAGCGAATGGAGCTCTCTCACTCTCAACGCGCACAAGAGCCAGAGCCTTGCCAGACAGCAGGAGAAATATTTTTCAATACCTAGTGCCTAGGTCCTGATGCGATCTCTAGCCTCAAGAGTCTGCTAGTCGATCAAGAACTCATCTCTCTGGGCAGTCGCTGACGGAGTTTACCAAGGTTTGCATTAAGTCGTCGCGCGGCCGTCGTTGGGAGAGAGACCCAAAAACCTTCTTGACTCGTGCAGAATCTTCTCCGCAATTGCCAACAAGATAGGGAGGGTGATGTGGCTGACCAATGTTGCACTTCCAGCAGGTTAGTGGTTTTGCTCTCCAAAAACCTGCCGTCTCTTTCTGATTGACGACGCGAGTGGTGCGCAAAACCTCCAGACGAATCACTCGTATTCGAACAAGTCCAGCACCAACGACGATGCTGGGAGTAGTGGCTGATCTGATCAGACATCTCAAAGCGGATCTCCTGTATGAACATCGGCGAAAGAGTGAACCACAGATGAGATAAAAATGAACACAACTGTCGGCGAATCTGTCTCTCTGGGACGAGATTCCGCGGCCATCGCTCAAAGTAACGGATATGGCAATGACGGATGGACTGCCATCAGCCCTTACAGCCGAAGCTCGTACGATGGAAGTTCCATGAACGAGTATCCTGACTTCGGAACCTTTGTGCCTCATGGCATGCCATCGGAATCGATACCTCGGATGCCACCACCGGCAGCAGCTCATCATCAGAATCGACACCAACAGCAACAATCAATCATGCAGCATTCAGCACCCATGGGTCATCATCAGTTGCCGATGCTCAACACCACATGGCCGAGTCAACTGACAAACCCAACTCCCACGTCTGGGAGTTTCTCTGCTCCTGTCCTCCTTTCCGCCTCGCCCGTGCCCCGGCTACCGCCCGCCATAGAAACCCCGAAGCTTCTAAGCCAAGCAGAAAAGGGTCGGAAAACGTTGACGACAGAGCAAAAAAGACGCATGTGCCAGTTTCATGAGGATCATCCAGGGACAAGGCAAGCCGACATTGGCAGGGAGTTTGGCGTCGAGCGCAGGTGAGCACAGGTGTGCAATCAAGCGAACAAACTCAAGCGGGCCACTGACTGTCATTGTACAGCACCGTGTCAAAAGTATTGAGACACAAGGACCAGTACCTCAAGAGGGAACAAGAGCCGGATCCAGCCGCGGTCAAACGGGGCGGCAAGACCAAAAACCCCGACTTCGACAGAACACTGGGCAACTACGTCCGCCGACAGCAGCAGTGTGGATTTGAGATTGAAGACGAAGACATAATGGAACAGGCTAGATTATTTGCGCACGCCAGCGGGAATCAAGACGCAATCCTTGGAAACCTGACTTGCAGCTGGTTGCAAAAGTTCAAGCAGAAACATGGAGTGGGCACAGACAGACTTCTTCGACGAGCATCAGAAACAAACATTGCCGACAGGAATCGGGTGGCGGATTCTCAAAGTGCAGAAAAGAGCACGACGCCAAACGAATTATCTCCGGCCTCACCCCCTCACCCGCGGTCGCCTCTGTCTGGCAGTCGAAGTGACGAGGACGCTCGCCGCGAGCAAAGCATGGAGTTCGGCTTCGCCTATCGGCAACAGCACTCACAATCGACAACATCGCTCGCAAGTGACGTTCGAGATTGTGCTGGATCCTCATTTTCCGGCGGTACTCTGAGCCCAACGGGGACATTCAACTTCTCACCCGATCCAAACGTTGGTGCATTCCAGTCTCTGGCAGTTGGACATGATTTGCCGCATGGGTACAACCACGGAGGAAAACGTAGCAATACTTTTCCATCCATTGACATTGAGTACGCCAACCAGCAAGCGCAAGGAACTGCTGAGCCAATGACACCACAACTACCCCGAAACATGGCCATGTCCTCAACGGCCGTCGACCCAGCGGCAGGCGAAACTCACCATCCCACATCTTATGCAGTCACCACGGAGTTGACTTCACCGCTGAGGATCCATCGCAACGGAAGAGCTTCCGGCCTCACAGTTCGAACCTCGACCACATCGGTCGAGACGTCTCCCGTGTCGCCCACCCAAGAAGATGCCAGGCTGGCTGCGAATACGCTGCTCAGCTACTTACAGAACAGCGGACAGCTATTCCAATCGAGCGACTACAACGCGATTGTGCAGCTCACCAAAAAGCTTGAGATACATCCACTTCAGAACCACCGCCTCTCTGGAGGCGGGCTGTCGCGGATACCAGAAGGAGATTGCGAGACGACTGCATCTCCGGGTCCGGCATTGAAGCAAGCGATATGACGACCTGAAAGGGCTCGTTCGTTGTAGTCTCATGATACGCCGGTACACAGCACAGTGCAGAATGATTCTTACCACACACACAGATAAGTACAGGATCTTGAAAGAAACGTTCACGACTCGACGTAGCCATTACCGTCACCAGCATACATTCAGCTCTCCGGAACGACTTCCTGAAAGAGACTATAAAGACCTCTTCACCAATCCAGTGCCACAATTTATCTATTTCTCTTCATGGTTATTTCTATTTTTCTCTTCTTTTTCTTCTTGCACAAATATTCTCAAATTGTCTTCATTTGCGCGACAGACGAGGCATGGATTCAGAACAGGAAAAGAAAAGGAGGCGACTCTATCTATACACTCTGGCAACAGAATCCGGCAACGACCCTTTGAACCCCTCACAGTGAAGAAAAAGACGTGAAAACGAACTCACGAATGGATGGCTGCGTCAAAAGAGACTGCGAACGCTGGGGCTCGATATGCGCTCGATATGCGTGCGCTCAATATTCGAATAAATGTCCATGAGGGGCGTTAATTACCCAAAAAAAAAAAGGAAGCCAAAAAAAAAGGAAGCCAAAAAAAAAGGAAACCATGATATCATACCACCCAACATCCATCCATCCATGTATCAATCATCAAGCATCAATCATCAGCTCCCGACACGGCAACCACATCCATCCATCCATGTATCAATCATCAAGCATCAATCATCAGCTCCCGACACGGCAACCAGAAATCCCACAATCTTCACATCTATCCTTCATACCACGGGATAGATCTTCCATCGAAACAATAGCCTTTACGCCCCATCACGAAAAGCATCCACCCCGAGCCATCAATCCTGATAAGAAGACATCTCTTGTCATTTTCTACTCACAACCATTTAGCCTGTTTTCTTCAGCTGCCCGCATTGTCTCTTCCTTCATGTCTTTTATTTCTCTTTCTCTTTCTCTTTCTCTTTCTCTTTCTCTTTCTCTTTCTCGCTCTAATCACATACAGAGCTTGTGGCCTGGCCCCAACATACCTTACTTTACTTTCTTATCTTTGCAGTTTTTTTTTCCAAACGCATGGTTTTTTGTTTTCCCTTGGAGAAACTGGAGGACGTATGATGAGCGAGGATGGCCATCGGCCCTGGCTGGTCCATGGCTACTGGAAAATAGTATGAGTTGGTTTGATAGTGGTGGGTTCGTCTGCAAGGGCATTGAATGAATGCACTGGATTCGCACGCTTGATTCTTTTTTTGGCCTGTCTTGTTCTTGTTGACTTGTGTGTGTGTGTGTGTGTGTGTGTGTGTGTGATGCTACAATGACTAGGGAACAAAAAAGTGTTTGAGCTTTCTTGTCAAATACGACAAAACAAAACAAAACAAAAGAAGAACATTGTGCTATTGAACGGATCAAACGGATCAAGAGGGTATTATATCATGGCTACGATTCATTCTCTCACCCCAGTCTCTCCTGCAACAATTCCTCAACGCCGCTGTCTTGCAGCTCCGGCATCAACCGCACCAGAATGAGCTCCAAGATGCTATACATCAAGTGCTTGTTGCAATACCCGTCGCCCAAAACGTCCAGCAAGCTCTCCAACTCGTCCAGTATGGCTTCCTCCTGGCCGCCGACGCCGCCGACCGTACTGCCGCCCATTACAGCCCATAACCCGCCACCAAAGTACACCCTCCCTACGCTGGGGGGCACGACGGTCCAGAGCGCAGCGGCGGCCCGCCTACGCAGGGCCCGGAACTCTGCGTCCGAAGACGGTGGGAACATGGACGAGGACCCCGGCGCGTTGTTGGGGAAGAGGGAGCCGCGGAGGGTCCGAAGGATGGGGGCCAGATGCGAAGCCGAGAAGATGCTTTGGAGATGATGGGAGAGCAGCCTGTAGAGAAAAAAGAGAACCGGTCAGCATGGGCATGTTCGGCCAAAATTTCCACAAATCAGAGGAAGAAGAAAACAGTCTGTGTGTCGGCATCTTGCCATGGCGAGCAAGGGGGGAGAAGATCCAGAGGGGAAGGGAAAGGAATTGAGGGAAAGGGGCTCGGCTGGTGGGCGACTCGTCTTTCTGCAGGAGTCTCATTTTGTGACGCCGTGTACATGACGAACCCCCCACCCCTCATTGACAGGGCGTGCTTGTATTCGGGGACTTTTTGTACGGATGTGCTCTGCTGGGAATGCCAAGAACAGAATTGGGCCGGGCGCTTGATGTGTCCACCTGAGTAGATAGCTTCCGATTTTCGATGATTTTCATCACCAACATCAGCCCTCCATATTGGCCGAGACCATGCCCTCGCGGCCGTTGCCCAGTCTGGTTTGGGACCGGCCGCCAAAGTTACCGGTGTGACACAGCACAGGCTGTTGTGTTCCTCTCGATATGCAGGGGCAGAAAACTGCAAGCGGCTTCTACAAGGATGAACAGACCCGCTTTGGGGAAGTCGGGGGATTTCCTGTCCTGTCCTGGCGCTTGAAATCGACAGGTTTGGTCGAGATTGCCATGAAGGAGTACAACCCCCTTATCAAAGCACGAATAACGAATGATCCAGATGCTGACTTGGCTGTTCCCATTGGCCATCGGGCGCCCACGGGGAATGCATGGCTCATACCAACAAAAACCGAGGCACTTGCTCCAACGAGAATGGAACCTGACCCTCTCATCCAGCAAGGGATGGGTTGAGTGTTGACCAAGTGCAAGAGGTTGTAGACAAGACAAGGAAAAAGGGAGAAGAGAGGGAAGAAAAATCGATTCTCACCTGTCGAGGACGCCATCAAGCTTTGCAATTCGGCCGGGCCCATGGATTGCCCCGAGCCGTATCAGCGACAACGAGCCATGCAGCCACGGCATTCTGGCAGGCAGTTCGATGGCATTGCTCACAAGTCTCCACGCATTGAATGAGAGAACTGGCGTCTTTTCGGTAGTTGAGCCACCGTCCCTTGATGTCTCATCTGTGGGCGCCGAAGCCGGTTTCATCGTCCTCCCGGTTGCTCCTGCCGCCCTAGCTGGTAGAGACGACGACATAATGACGAGGTTAAATGCGAATCGAATTGTTGATATGAAAATCATGACACATTGAATGATGGTGATGAAGAGGCCATGAACGATCCATTTCATCTGTTTCTTCAAAGGCCGACTTGCATTTCCTCGAGGTTGTGTCTGTCCCTTCTCTCTCTTCTCTGCCACAACGCGACCGACTATGCAGATGGTCTCGTAGAGCAGCCAGGGCTGGGACGCCTTGTTCGCGATGACGTTTCCGATGATGAGCTCGGACAGAATCTGGCCAACAAGAGCCGTCAGACACGGGTTCTCCAGATCCTCCGTCGGCAACAAGACCGCAAGGACAGCCTGGACAAGCAATTGCCGATACGCAGCTTCATTGTTGAGCTGTTTCGCCGTCGTGATGGGATCGCCAGGGATCGGCGCGGGTGACAGAAGGGGGAGCGGCCAAAGGGCGTGGTACGCCTCACGACCGTTGACTCCAACTGTCTGGTCAAGCTGGCCGTTGTGTGTCGACCGATAGACTGGCATGCTCGTTAGTGTACGTGCAAAGGAGCAAGTGGTATTTACTCTCTTTTTTTTTTTTTTTTTTGGCAAAGTCTTGTACTTTGGATATGCTTGTTGAAAACCTCGGGGACTTCATGAAGCATGAGATTCTCCAGATCCACGCCCCGTATTCGCTGTTCCAAGGCCCGCGTGCAATGCCCTATGACATGCACAATCTCGGCAACGAAGGTCTCGTCCGGCGTGATTTTGTTGTACCAGGCCTGCACGAACTCCCGCAGTATGATGGCCAGAAAGGCGTAAAGCTGGAGGTCTACGTCGTTTCGACTCGTGAGAGGCGGGAGGAGCTCGTCAAGGCGCGCTTGCGAGTCCCTCCCTTTGTCGCATGCGTCGTGGGGAAGAAGGACCTTGCGGATAAGAGCTTCCGTCGCCCGATCGGACAGCGGGTCGACGGGAGGCGGGCGATGGTGGCGACGAACTGCTGAGGCGGCGATAGGGACAGATGATGTCGTCGCATCTTTGGGATTGTCTCGCGCAGTGCCGGGTTGAGCTTGCCGAGGCTGAGGAGTATTGGCCGTCGTCATGACCAGCGGGGACGACGAGACCAGCAGGGCATGCTAGATGGAGGAAGCTTCTGAGCTCTGACCGTAGAGAGGGATGAGGCGCCGGGGTTATCGAGGGCCGATGCGCGGCTGAAGCATGCAAGCAGTCGTAAAGGCCATCAATATAATGTGCCTTGTCGTCGCGGTCCGTCGTCGGTGGTACGTGCATGTGGAAATGTCGCGGCCAGGTTGAGCGAGCCGGGTGGACCCTGCGCGGCTCCAGTCGGGGCCTTAGGGCATCACGGGATTTACGGCACGAACAAAGTAAAGCGTCTGTATTTGAAGCGCCCGTTTGCAAGCACGCGCACTGAATGGACCAGTGGCAGGACTGTTGCTGCATCATTGTTTTGTCGGAGATGAACGATGGGTCTATTCCAAGATCTGCTGATGCAACATCATGGTATACGCAATTCACACTATGAATACACAACCTCGCCATCCAGCATCCATCCGTCTACACATCTTTTGTTGCCGCTTCATATCTATCATCTTGTTAGCTGCGGTTCACCTCGTCAGAATGAATGGGTATCGGGCCCGTACCTCTTGCCTCGGAAGGACCATACTCCCCAGTTGCCACAGCTGATGTCTTGCGGGTCCATGTCATTCAGATCCCATCGCAAACTGCGGAAGATATTTTCCCCTGGTTCTAGGAGTACGTCAAACTCCCCCCCAGACTTCTTGTGTACCCATTCGACATCTCGCTCAAGATCAAACTGGGTATACCCTGTGGATATGATTGGCACCTTGGTCTCCAGAAGGAATGGCAGAGTCTCTTCCCACTCATGACTGCTTGCCGGGTGGCCCAGACCAGGGTGAAACAGGACAAAACAGTCAAAGTATGGATCATACGGTGCAAAGTGGCCAGTCTTGTGGATGGTGTGATAGTAGTCGACGATGGTACTTATCTTCATCTTGTACCATACGCGGTCCTCAACAACAGCGCCGAATGGATTCGACGGAGTGCGTTCGGGCAGTGGAAATTCGTCATCTCGATTGGCCATACTCTCGGGACCGATAAAGACCAGATGAAGTCGAGATTCGGGGAAAAGATGAGCCAATTGTACCCAAGCCGGCCGAGGGAGTGACGATTCGGCCCGGGCGCCGAGGACGAAGACTCTCACAGGAGGGGGCTCGGGTCGAAGCTGATTCACACCGTCGCCGCGACCAGTCTTGGGGGGGTGTAAATTATATCTCAACGCTGACTCACCATCAGTCAAGGATTTGATACCTTATGGACCGCATGGCTACTCACCACTGAAGCTCTTCAAGCCCTCGGCTGTTAATCGTCCTCCTTTCTTCATGCTGTAGGGGCTAAGTTCGTGCAGAACGCTTCCGATAGTGACAGGGTAAGTGAGAAGGCGGGTGATCTGTCTCATGGAGCGATCCGAGTCGACAGCCTCAAACTCTCGAGTATACATAAAAGTATCCCAATTCGTCATGTTTACAGCGGCTTCGTCAAGCTGCAGATCAGGGAGGTTTCCTTCTCGGAAAACACGTCCAGATCTGAGATCATGATCATCCTCATTGATCTGACGTAGAGTATCACAAATCTTCAGATGCTCCTCGTAGTGGTCCATCCAATGCTCTTTGCTGCAATACAGAGGGAGCCCGCAATCAGGGCATTCGAAATCGACATGGGCAGGAGGCATGTTGCCGCTGACTGCCTCTGAAACATCAGCTTTCGGGGCCACTGTAGGTAGCTTCGTCGGTTTGTGATCGGGGTGAGGGCAATATGCATGTTGCCTCATGAAGGCTGCCCGGCGGCGGAATTCCGGCACTGGCGATGAAGAAAAAGGGTGGAAAAGATCATCCTGGCTCAGTCGCAGAGTGGATGAGGGAGAGGTTTTCACCGACGCTGTCGCCTCCGTGCCGGACTTTGTGCTCGAGGTAAAGCCGCGCGAGCCTGGAGTTGGCTGATTCTCATTTGATCGTGTCGCCCGCGTCGTGTTAAGCCGTGCACAGTTGCCAGCATGTCTATGAGATGCCTGCGAGGGCCATCGTAGAGGAGTTTGTCGATACCGGAATGCAGAACAGCGGCCGCAAAGATTCGGGCCTAGTCTGCGCAAGATTGGCTCCATCTTGAGCAGGGTCGAACGGCCGATTTCAAAACGAGCCATGTCCGAGGGGCAGATTCAGATGGGTTGTTGAAGCGAGAGTTGGAGGGAGCTCCGAGTCCCCACTCCCAGTGCGTCGCATTAATAGTTCCTCCACTTGGCCGACCACCAACACGACGAACACACGGGCAGAAAGTTTCGTAGCTCCCGCTTCAACACCTGGCATCGAAAAAATCCCACGCGGACGCCCACACTGGCCATTCCAGCCTCATGAAGCCGCGCAGGCTGGACTGCGCTCAGACTGGATCATGGCGACTACTTCGAACATGTTCCTCTATTCACTGACGGTCCAGCCACCTAGTAATGTTGTTCAAGCGGTGCTGGGCCAGTTTGCAGGAACCAAGGAGCAGCTCATCATTACAGGCGCGGGCTCGCAGCTGACGCTTCTGCGACCTGATCCTTCCTTGGGCAAGGTCACGACTGTTTTATCCCACAACATATTCGGGATAATTCGATCTCTTGCGGCCTTTCGACTGGCGGGCAGCAATAAAGGTACGACTCTCCTCATCCCCCGTGCACTCAAATGTGACTGTTTCGCCTTCGCCACAAGCTATATCTGACCTTTGGCTCAGTTTCAAATGCCAAAAGCGCTTGAAAGTAGACAGCTTGCTTACGTTTACTCGTCACAGACTACTTGATCCTCGCCACAGACTCTGGGAGAATCACCGTCGTCGAATACCTGCCCGCCCAAAATCGTTTCTCTCGTTTGCATCTGGAAACATTTGGCAAATCCGGCGTGCGGCGGGTCATACCCGGAGAGTATCTTGCTTGTGATCCCAAGGGCCGAGCCTGCTTAATTGCCTCCACCGAGAAGAACAAACTTGTCTACGTGTTGAACCGGAGCCCACAGGCAGAGCTTACAATATCTTCGCCACTTGAAGCCCACAAACCTGGCGTGCTGGTCATTGCCATGACAGCGTTAGATGTGGGCTATGCCAATCCTGTTTTTGCTGCGCTCGAGATTGATTATTCAGAGGCAGATCAGGATGCTACTGGCCAAGCCATTGAAGAAGTCGAGACCCAGTTGGTTTACTACGAGCTCGACTTGGGTTTGAATCACGTCGTTCGAAAATGGTCAGAGCCTGTGGACCCCACGGCCTCTATTTTGTTTCAAGTCCCTGGTGGCAACGACGGCCCCAGTGGAGTTCTCGTCTGCGGCGAGGAGAGTATTACCTACCGGCATTCCAATCAAGATGCATTCCGTGTTCCAATTCCCCGGAGGAAAGGAGCCACAGAAGACCCTTTGCGGAAACGCACCATTGTATCTGGAGTCATGCACAAATTGAAGGGAAGTGCTGGTGCATTCTTCTTCCTATTGCAGACCGAGGATGGTGATTTACTCAAGGTGACCATTGATATGGTTGAAGACGACGGCGGCAACCCCACCGGTGAAGTGAGGCGGCTCAAGATCAAATATTTCGATACTGTCCCCGTGGCAACCAGTCTGTGTATTCTGAAGAGCGGGTTCCTATATGTTGCGAGTCAATTCGGCAACTTCTCCTTCTACCAATTCGAGAAACTAGGCGACGATGACGATGAGCTCGAGTTCAGCAGTGATGATTTTCCTGTTGACCCTCAAGCATCATATGATCCCGTTTACTTTTATCCCCGTCCTGCCGAGAATTTAGCGCTGGTAGAGAGCGTTCCCTCGATGAACCCGCTGATGGACTGCAAAGTGGCCAACTTGACTGGCGAAGATGCGCCGCAGATTTATACTGTATGTGGCAATGGCGCTCGAAGCACTTTCAGGATGTTGAGACATGGTCTGGAAGTAAACGAGATTGTTGCCTCGGAGTTGCCAGGCATCCCATCAGCAGTATGGACTCTGAAACTCAACCGAGGGGAACAGTATGATGCATATATCGTTCTATCTTTCACGAATGGCACTCTTGTCCTAAGTATTGGCGAGACTGTTGAGGAAGTGAGCGACTCCGGCTTCTCTACCAGCGTGCCGACATTGGCAGCTCAACTTTTGGGCGATGACGGCTTGATTCAAGTTCACCCAAAAGGTATACGACATATTCGCAATGGCAAGGTCAACGAATGGGACGCTCCTCAACATCGTTCTATCGTCGCAGCATCCACAAATGCCCATCAAGTTGCCATCGCACTCAGCTCTGGAGAGATTGTTTATTTTGAAATGGATTCGGATGGCTCGCTCGCAGAGTACGATGAAAAGAGAGAAATGTTCGGCACTGTGACGTGCCTGAGCCTTGGCGAGGTTCCGGAGGGCCGGGTTCGAAGCTCGTTCCTGGCGGTAGGATGCGACGACTGCACCGTCCGAATTCTCAGCCTTGACCCAGAGTCGACGCTGGAAAGCAAATCAGTACAAGCCTTGACAGCTGCGCCGTCATCGCTGGCGATTATTGCCATGGAGGATTCGTCATCCGGCGGCTCTACGCTTTATCTCCACATCGGGTTACATTCCGGAGTCTACCTTCGCACAGTCCTCGACGAAGTCACCGGCGAGTTGACGGACACCCGGCAAAAGTTCCTGGGCCCCAAGCAAGTTCGTCTGTTCCAGGTGACTGTGCAAGGGACGACTTGTGTTCTAGGCCTCAGCTCTCGCCCCTGGCTTGGATATTCCGACCCCATCACCAAGGGTTTTGTTGTCACGCCCCTGAATTATGTGGACCTCGAGTGGGGATGGAATTTCAGCAGCGAGCAATGTGAAGAAGGTATCGTCGGCATTCAAGGCCAGTCTTTAAGGTAAGCCATTTACTTTTCTTTCTCGCGATACTCTTACGACGCCGAAATGATGAAAATCTGGGACCTATGCCTACGGGCGATGAGGCCTTTTATTACGCATTTTTTCCAATTGTTCCTACTGAAGCGGCATTCCTCTCTCCAATGACAACTGTTTTGCGCACCATGGTCAAGATGTACCAAAGGCTGACATGGCTTCATAGAATCTTCTCAATCGACCGTCTGGGAGATACCTTGACGCAGAAGTCCGTTGCTTTGACGTACACACCCAGAAAGCTCATCAAACACCCGGAACAGCCCCTCTTTTATACGATCGAGAGTGACAACAATACTCTACCTCCGGATCTCCGAGCTCAATTATTGGCCGATCCAGCAGTTGTAAACGGCGACGCTGCGGTATTACCACCCGAAGAGTTTGGCCATCCGAGAGGTAATCATCGATGGGCATCGTGTATCAACGTGGTAGACCCTACAAGCGAAGAACCACAAGTTCTCCAGACCGTCGACTTTGAAAACAATGAGTCCGCCGTCAGCGCAGCCATTGTTCCATTTGCAAGTCAAGACAATGAGAGTTTTCTTATAGTCGGCACGGGTAAAGATGTGATTGTCAATCCTCGAAGTTTCTCAGAAGCCTACATTTACGTTTACCGGTTCCAAGAAGAGGGACGGGAGCTGGAGTTTATTCATAAGACCAAGATTGAAGAGCCGCCTTTGGCCTTGCTGCCCTTCCAAGGCAAGCTTTTGGCAGGAGTTGGCAAGACTTTGAGGATTTATGACCTTGGCATGCGTCAGATGCTTCGAAAGGCCCAGGCAGAAGTGGCGCCGCAGCAAATAGTGTCGCTGAACACTCAAGGTAGCCGGATCATCGTCGGCGATGTACAGCAAGGCGTGATTTATGTCACCTATAAGCCCACCACTAATAAGCTGATACCTTTTGTGGACGATAACACGGCCAGGTGGACAACTTGTACAGCAATGGTTGACTATGAATCCGTGGCCGGTGGAGACAAGTTTGGCAACATATTCATCGTCCGGTGCCCTTCAAAGGCAAGTGAAGAGGCTGATGAAGAGCAGTCCGGTCTGCATCTCTTGAATGCGAGGAGCTATCTCCACGGAACGTCGCAGCGTGTTGATTTGATGTGCCATTTTTACGCACAAGACATTCCTACCAGCATGGCTAAAACTAGCTTAGTCGTCGGTGGACAAGACGTGCTGCTTTGGAGCGGACTGATGGGTACTATTGGTGTGTTCATTCCTCTCGTAAGTCGTGAAGACGCAGACTTCTTCCAGAGCCTTGAACAACATCTCCGGACCGAGGATCCACCTCTAGCCGGACGAGATCATCTCATGTACCGGGGATACTATGCACCCGTGAAAGGTGTCATTGACGGAGATCTGTGTGAGCGATACACTCTGCTTCCCAATGATAAGAAGCAGATGATTGCCGGTGAATTGGACCGTTCTGTCCGGGAAATTGAGCGGAAGATTTCCGTACGTATAACAAAACATTATGCAGGGCCGACATGCAGCGGGGCAAGCTAACAATGGCTCTAGGATATCCGCACTAGATCTGCCTTTTAACATGTGAAGACGTCTGTTGGACCAGATACCATTTATTGCGATGTATGATATTCTCTTGAACATGATGCTCGGCTGGGACGTGGCGCTAGCGAATACGACGTGAAGTCCTTGATGGACTCGTCATTTGATGAATTGAACAGTGCCTTTGCAGCACATTCGAACACCAAACATGACTACTAATACACAGTGTCAGACAGATTATCCTGTGTCAACGTATGCTAAGCCCTCGCCAAAACGGTCCTCGATTCCTGTGTCTCGATGGGGCCTTCGCAAAGCCGTGTTTGGGGTGCTCACGCTCCCACGCCTCGTCCCCGAGATAGGCTTCCACTGAGGAGCCAAGGTCATAGTCTGACTGCTCGAGGTATAGAACGGCGACATCATAATCAGACACCTTGCAAGAGGTCATGAAGCGCCTGATTTTGCCTTTCCTGCACTCCTCGTCCTCCCCATCTATCGGTCGCGGCGACAAGCTCACACCGGCCCTGTAGTACTTTCCAGGAATAGATATGATCCGTCTTCCCAACAAGAGATGATCGCTAGTAAGATGGTTGGCGTGCCGTAGAGCCGCCGCCGGGACTCCGTACCGAAACGACAGCGAAGTGATACTATCAAGGTCGTGGTTCAGAAAGTGAAGAGTATCATCGGGCCCATCCTTTTCGTCCTCGCCAAGACCTTGCTTCTCTGCGTCCACAGTCTTTGAAAGACCATCTCCCGCGGGGCTGTGATACGGCGGCGGGGCAGAGGAGTACCCCGACGTGGTGTTTGTTGCCGTCGACAGCGGCATCAGCGTGTAGGAGGGCGGATCTCGAAGACGCTGCGGGAGTGATGTGGGTGAGTTGGATACCTGGCAGTAGGGGCAGTATTCGCCGAACCGTGCGTTTTTCTGCGGAAAGGAGACAAGCAGTTAGTTACTGGTTTGTTGCTTCTTCTTTCTTTCTTTTCTTTTTTTTTTTTCTTGGTCGCGCGGGTTTCTGATCGGGTGGCGGGAACCTGCCTGGATGCACTCGCCACATATGATCCTCCCGCAGCACGAGACTGTCCGGCCATCTGGGGCCTTTTCTGAGCAGGTAGGCGGCGGTTGTAGAGGGAGTAAGGATGCGCAAGTAGAGCAAGATTCCATGGCGATCCGGAAAGGAATATTCTTTCTTTCTGTTCTTTTCTTTGCTTCGTTCTTTTTTTTTTATTCACTACACAATGGTCCGATGATTGTGATGGGGTGTGGTTTGGCAGCTGGGAAATGGGGGGGGGGGGGGAAATGCAAAGATGA